>WEKY01016249.1:490513-507486 GCA_013390045.1 Picathartes gymnocephalus
GTGGGGATGGCAGTCCCCGGGACGGGCTGGGATTGAGCCCAGGGGAGGGGGATGAACGGGGTCCCTGCGGTCAGACGGCGGCTGCGGGGTGGGACATGGATCCTGGGGTGGGACAGGATAACCAGGGATGACAGGATAGCCGGGGCAGGACATGGAGCTTGGGGTAGGAGAGATCCTCCGGGGTCGGATAGGGTCACCAGGGATCAGGCAAAATCCCCGTGGTAGGACAATGTCCCTGAAATCGGAGGATCCCGGGAATCGGAGGATCCCTGAAATCAGAAGGCCCCCAGTGTCTGTTGGGGTCCCCAGGGTCCAGTAGGATCCCCAGGGTACGGCAGAGTCCCTGGGGTCAGATACAGTTCCTGGGGTCAGGCAGGGTCTCCAGGGATCAGGCAAAACCCCCGTGGTAGGAAAGTCTCTGAAATCAGCAGGTCCCAAAGGTCAGGGGGCTCCCTGGTGTCTCACACGGTCCCCGGGATCAGAGAGGGTCCCATGAGGTCAGGCCAGACCGCTGTAGTAAGACAGTGCCTGAAATTAAAGAGTCCTCAGGGTCAGGCAGGTCCCAGGGCTGAGGCAGGGTCCAGGGTGGCACAGTGTCCCTAGGGCTGGGGTCACATCAGGCCCCAGGAGCAGTGGGACAGGGCACAGGGTGTAGAGAGGTGAGGGATGCTCCACGAAGCCAGCATGGAGCAATGTCCAGGGCCCAGGTCTGTGTAGCCACGTGGCTCCCTCAGCCACTGGTGGCTCCTGGCCATGGGGTGGTCTCTGGACAGTGGATTTTGGCAAAGGGATGATGCCACTCATTCACCCAAGGAAAACAACTGGGGAATGGTCTTTGGTAGCAGAACTGGTTAACACTAGTCATGCTCAGAGCTATTGTTCTCCACTGGTATTCAGCTTTGCAGACTTCTGCAGCTATTTCAGGCCTGCTGGAGGGCTCATGTACTCAACAGCCTGCCTGGTTTTTCTTCTAATTATTTCAGTCAGTCTAAAAAAAGACATTACCTCCCTCTGTAAACCTTGCCTCCATTGTTCTCAGCACAGAAAATAAGAAGGAAAGGAGAATAAAAGTCTGACACCCTCTACCTCCAGGTTAAATGCTCTTCTGCATAGGTATGGCAAGTGCTGAGAGGAAAAACAGGAGGCAGCTTCTGCTAGCCAGAAGTGGAAGGGATAGCAGAGCATCCATCAGGGCAGGCTACCCCCATCCTGCAGGGCCAGGGGTTAATGGAGGAGCTGGGAATCACCCTGGGACACACCAGGACTTGAAATGAGAAATCCTGGTACTGTCAAGGCATGTTGACAGGCGAATGATTGCCATGTCAGCAGAAAGACATCTCACATGGGAGGGAGCAGCTAATAGCTGTGCTGTGATGAATCTGGGTTTTGACAAAAGGCTGAGGCACTGAACACACTCGGAAAAGCCAAGGAAGGACACACAGGGTCTATCTGGCTGTAACTGGTGTGAGCAGGGAGAGAGCATCAAGAGGGAGGATGCACCATGCTGACCACCATGGTCAGGGCATTGCCCAAGCACTGCCCTTGCCCTCCCTCTCCTCTCGCCTGCAGGATTTTGGGGTAGGACCCTCCTGTTTGCTCCAGTTGCACAGGGCTGCAAGAGCAGCAGGGGCTGAGCCAGGACTGGAGCTCCTACGGGAAACTACACACAAATAATTATTAGTGATAATGAGCAAAAACACACTGATGACATCTCCTTCCTATCAGCATAGCTCAGTTTGGCAAAGGCTCCGGTCTCGCCGAGACAATCCCCATGTTGTATAAACACCTTCTGTGGCCTCCCCTGCTCCTCCTCCATGGCCCAGAGCCAAATTAGGCAAAGAAAATGCTGCCACAAGCATTGGGGATGGCACAGAGGGGCCTGGCCGGTGGCCAGGGGTTTGACAGCATCCTTCAGATTCCTTCTTCACCTGGCACAACAGGCACCTCTGAAAGATATGACAAGAAAATCGTGACTGGCCATCAACATTCAGAGCTGTCACCAAGCCAGCATTAGCTCTTTGCTGCCTAACACCAGGTGGGAGCTGGTTTTAAAACATATTTTCTTTGTTTAATTTCCTGAGCCATCAAAATGGGATTTTGGGTGGGAAGTGGGATCATCCCAGCTCACCCACAGTCTACTCAGTGGGAGTATGAGAGCAAGACAGGGTGTCACAGTGCCAAGTTTGGCTCCAGGATGGTGCCAGACATCACAAAATAAACTATTGAAAAAAGATTATATTTTAGCCAGGCTTTTAAAAGAACCAAAAACCCCCAAATTACTGGAACTGTTGTTCAGTATTCTCTGTTTTCCTGGCAGGCCTGGGGGAGGTGAGGGGAAGCCTCTGGCTGTACAGATAGGGTGGGGGCTGTGGTTCCAACTCTCCTGGAAAATTTTAATCGGTCAAAAAGTGAAGAGTATTTTTAGCATGCCATCAACGTGCATGTGAGGACATGTGTGCTGTGAGAGCATGAGGTGCAGAGGCCACATCCCGGTGATTTATCAGCTGTCCTCACCCTTGCAGGCAGACCTGGAAAGAACCACTCTGACCCCCTCCAGCATTGCAGGGGAACCTGTCGTTTGCAAGAGGATGTTCAGTTCACAACAACAGGGAGGTTGGTTCAGAAGTTGCTGCAGGGAGAGGTGTTGGGCACGTGTCTGCAGCCAGGACAGGCTGCCCTGTCGTCTTCTGCGTTGATAAGAGATGGTGAAATGCTGCTGCAGCAAAGTGGAACAGAGTCACGAGTGACACCAGAGAGGGTGGGATGGTGAGTCATGAACTGAGGAAGTTTCTGTGCAAGGGGACCCGTGAGTCCTCCTGCTCTGTGCCTCAATGGCCGCATTTGGGGTCTTGCAAAACTTGGAGTGCAGGATGCAGAGTTCCTCCAAGCCGGGTGTCAGGAGCTGTGGCTGCAGAGACACAACTTCCCTAAAGCCATTTGGGGATGAGCCAGGACTGGGATGGGTGGGGAGTCCCTCTTGCCCTCCCAAACATGGACAAACCAGTCTCTCCAGCCACAGACACCACATTAGAGAGCCGTGGTCGCCCTCATGTCTACCTGCCATCCTTTCCCTGCTCCAGGCAGGGAGCTCTGTCTCCTGCATCCAACCCGAGGTACCTCGTGACCAGGGTCAGCCACTCCACCTGCTCTTGCCTTGGTTTTCCTCCACTTCAAATGGCAACAACTCATCTTTGGGGCACTCTGAAGCCAAGTTCATTAGTGACTGGCTTCATTAATTGCTTTGAGCAGAGTTGGACAGACAGAGACTCATTATGGAAATTGCCTTGTTATCTGCTACGTGGTGGAGAGGGAGGAGGTGAATATGCCTGTGAGACTGGAAGCCAATGCTGGGCTCAGTGAAGCCACAGGGCTCCTGAGCTGGAGGAGAAATCCTCAAGCCTTTCATATGCATGGCAAATTAATGGGGATGTTCTTAATTTCATCTATTTGGTTGGGGCTAAAACAAAGAGGCCCAGAGAAAGTGCTGGTTTTGAAAGGATGCACAAAGGTTGGGCTCAGTTCAGGCTCTTGATGCCAACTAGAGCCTGTGGCACCCTCTCACAGCTGCAGCATGGTCGTGGGACTAAATCCGTTCTCAGGTGGACTGCAGTCCTCCAAACCACCTGTGCTAGACAAGAAGTGTGGGGGTGGCCAAATCCCTGGGTGATGCATGGGGAATTATCAGCAACAAAGGCTGGAGGAGATAGCAGACCACACATCTGGAGCTGGCACAGAAGAAGGTCTCTCTTCACCTCTCCACCAGCTTTTTGGGCTTAAACCTGGTGTTTGATGGACAAGCCATGTGAAAGGATGGTGCTTCCAGCCACACTCCCTGCTGCAGTGCCGTGGTCGGGGTTATCACGCCTGCTCTGAGGCTTGGCCAGTAACTCCTGACCTGCCAAAATCCTGGTTTTTCCTGTTTTCCTCTTGGCTGATACCAGTCCAAGCTTTTTCCTGTTTTCCTCTTGGCTGATACCAGTCCAAACTTTTGCCCAAATCAAACCTGGGCTTTCCAGCTACTCATGCTCCCTGTTTTAGTTACATGTCTGGAAGAGAAAACCCAGCTATCTGCCAAAGCCATCAGCCTGCAAGCGCTTGCAGAAACTCGCGTGCTCTCCCTGCTGATCTTGCTGGTTTTGTAAGGAAAAGCAATCCTGGCTGCAGAGGACGTCTGGTGCTCACAGGAGGGACAAAGCAGATCCAAAACTGTAGGTAAGGAGGTCACTTTCTGGGGAAAAATGGGAGAGGTGGGTGGTTAAATGATCTTAAAACCAGCAGTGAGTGGAAGGAACGTGGGCAAGCCCTGTGGCACAATGGCAAGTGGGCAATGAGTGAAGCTGCTTTGTGCTCTCTTCTTCTGTTTTAACTCAGCATGAACAGTAAGCCCTGATGAAAGACAGAGGGTGCAGGCTGGAAGAGGTGACTGATGATGCCAGAACATCACTGTTGGTGTGCAGGTCATGGCCATGGCTCGTGCACAGGCAGGAAAAGTGGGAAGGAGTGAAGCACCTGGTGGGTGAGGGCTCAGGATGACTCTCCTGCTCCACTGCAGCACGGGGTGAATGGGAGCAGTGTGGGGCTGGAATAGGGCTGGAATAGGACAGTCCATGCTGCTTTTAGTCCCCAGGTGTTTTGAAGCCAGGGCTGTGGCCCACATCCTGCAGGCAAAACACAATCCTTGTGTAAATGGCTTGGAGCAGCTTCCCACATCCCTCATCTCATCATCCTGTGCCTGGAGCAGTTGCCTCTGGGCTTTCCCAAAAGCTCTGCACTGTTCTTGGCCTTCACTGACATCTCCACCGATGACAAAATATGCCAAAAATAACCCCTGCTCTCCAGCAGGAAGGTGGGATATAAACACACTGACTGTTTGTTAGTGTTAGTGCTTGCGAGGCTTTCAAATGGGCTGAGTTTGGGGGGAATCACTTCCTGCTCCACAGTCCTGACCTCCCACTGCCTCCCTGCTCTGACTAAGCACAGGAGCTCCCCAAAACACCTCTACTCTATGCATGCCACTTTGAGAAGGTGAAGCTGCAGCCCCAGAGGTGCTGGAGGGATTTTTCTGGGTGAGTTTAAGGTAAGGCAGCATCTCTGGGTGCATTGCAGCCACCAGCTTTCCTCTATGCAATGCAGCATTGGGGTCCTCCTAGAGCAGCTGGGATATATAAAAATATGTTATATATGTATGATAATATCCTCAGAACCTGATTTTATTTGCTGTGGCAAGAAACAAACCCTCAGAGAAGTGTAATCTGGTATCTGTAGCACTGATGACCCCTGGAAATACGATGCTGCTTCGTACAGCCTTGCTCTCAGGGCCATCCTTGGCCATCCTGATTCTGATCCCTACCTGCTACTCTGCCTGGTTTCTGGGGACAAATCCTGCTCTAAGGCTGGCAGGTGCCCTCTGTGCAGACTGGCAGGGGAGCAGCTGGGGACGTGTCAACTGTTCATGAGCACAAAGGGACCTGTGGTTTTTGGGGACCAATGGCTTGCACAGTGAACCATGGAGTTTGTCTGAAATTATGTTCTCTATGATTTGGATGAGCATGTAGAGAACACATGCTCTAGAAGAATGTGAAGGGGTTAAATCAGTAGCAGAAGGGGTTAAATCAACAGTTACCTTTAAATCAATATTCTGATTCGTGCTCCTGTCCTAGTGATGCTGACTTCCTTTGCCCCCTGGTTCGAGGGTGCAGACTTCAGTGACGCCTTCTGAGCCACCATTTCTGTGGTGAACATGGATTTTGACAGACATGCTGCATGATTGAGCTGGTTTGTTGGTTTTTTGTTGGGAAGAGGGGAAGCAAAAATTAAACAACTTGACCATGGCTGTGTCTATGCACCTAACCTGCTGGTGAGACTGGCTCCCCAAAATTTGGTGTAAAAATACGTATCAACAGTTGTTTCTCACCTCTGGGTTTCCCCACAGATGCTGATGGCCAAAATTCCTGCTGCTGGTTCGTGGATCCCTGCAGGAGAAGGCTGGAAAAATCCTGTCTCCTGAGTCAGGACTTCAGGGTGATGCTTTCCCTGAAGATGCTTTGTGCAGTGGTTGTGGAAACGAGCTGAGTCTTGGTGTGAGCAGAGAGGGGGTGAAATTTACAGCTGTAACCTGGTTTTGGTGGTGACTCATGAGGTAGGATTGGATCAAGTGAATTCTGCAAAGATTTACAGCAAGTAAATCCTTTCACATGCAGGGCTTATTGTGCTGGCCTGTTGTGTCCGAGGCAGGTTCTGGAGGTACTGTCCATGGCTGAGCAGCCAGTGTGAAACACTCCCCTGTGATGGAGTTTTCCTCCTGCCATGGGTTCATTCCTCTTTAACCCTGCAGTGAGGTGGTACCGGGACCACAAGCACTTTGCATCCCTCTCCCAGCACTGTGGCCACCTCCCAGCCTTTCCAGTGAGGCCAAGAGCGTGGTGACCAACAGCCCTCGGCTGTGCCAGTGCCCCACCTCAGCACAGACCCCTGGATGGAACATGTGGGATGCAGAAGAAGGTCTGACTGAGAAAATGTGGGAAATACTTCCTTTCTAAAATTTCAAAATGTAGTTAATGTCAGTAATAACCGTTACAAGCCTGAGTGGGGCGAGGAGAGGGGCTCGGATGGTCTGACAGCCACAGCCTTTGCAATAACACCTGATTCGGCAGCCGGATGCAGCACCGGGTCCTTGCTGCCTCCAACATCCCAGTCACTCTGTCTCCAGCATCCCAGCCATACCGACCGCATCCCTGCCCCATCCCTCCCCTCAGCCTTTCCCTGCAGCCCCTCCCAGCCCATCTCGTCAGTCCCCCGCTGCCCGAGCCCCCTCTGCTCCCCGGGCAGCAGCCGCAGCCCAGCCCGAGCCCCGGCGCTGCCCTTCCTCCCTCCCTTCCTCCTCCCCGCGTGGTGCCATCCCCACCTAGTGCCGGCCCGGCGCACCGGCTGCGGGCAGCCTTGGGGCTCCGCGGGCTCCCCGGGCTCCGGGGACAGTGGCATCTCCTCCACGCCCCCGGCTGCACCCGGACACCCGTGGCACGGCCCTGCGGGGGATTTTCTTGCCCTGGCCCCGAGGGATGCCCCGGGGTAAAGGAACGGTGGGAGGAAATGAGCTGATGCAGCCTTTGCGCTGCTCCGGAGAATGGGGACAGGCAGAGGCCACAATGGATCCCACATCTGCTGGGGCTGTTGGCCTGCTCATGCCCCTCCTGCGGCCCGGGAAAACGGGATTCCCCCCTTTTCCAGGGCGGGGAACCCAGCTGGGGACGAGGGAAAGGGCCACATCCCATTCCCAGTCACCAAACTTGTCCCATCACCAGGGCTGGACCCCTTTGGGTATCCCTTTGGGAATGCTCCTGCACATCACAGGTTTGGAGTTCTTCCTGGCATTTCCCAAGGACACATCCCCATGGACCCCACAAGTCTCAGAGCCTGGGGAGCATCACCTCCCTTTCGCCGCTCCAGACCCTGTAAGCACCAGCTGTAGATGTGTAGGGCAAAGTAAGAAGCCAGGAAATGCCTTGAGCAGTGCCCCCCTGCACCAGGTCTGCTCTTGTTCCCCTCCATCCCATCAGAGACTCCCAGAACCACAGTGTCTTTAAATTTTCCTTCCCCTCCTTCACCCTGTTGCACCTCAGATGCACATAGAGCTTCTTACCAGCCCAGTCCCTGTGGCCCAGGGCTATTCTCTCTGCCCAGGTGCTGTCCAAACCAGCCAGGGCATCTGGAGGTGTCTCCTCCTCAACTGGAACAAGGAGATAAGCAGTCATCCTCTGCTCAACCACACCAGCTTCCCTGGGCTCGCAACATCCTTCATCCAGGATATTTTTGGTTGGACGGACCCTCTACAAGTTGCTGTGCCCAGTCCTTGGAAGGAAGTGGCTCTTTGCACTGACATTTTCTGAAATTTTGCTCCTTTTTTTGTACTTTCCTATCTTTTGTCTGTCTCCACCCTCCCTGGCCATTGCATAGGCACCTTCCTCAGCTGCTTTGGATGCTGTGGCCTTGCTGTCCCAGCCCTACAGGAGATATCAGGGTGCCCTGGAGTTTCCCCATGGCTCAGGGGTATTCAGAGGGAGGATGCTCTGCAGGGGGATGCTCCTGCTTGCCCACAGGGTACTATGGAAAGCTGGGAATATGCTCAGAAATTTCTGAAGACGACAGGAAAACATGGGAAAGACAAACTGCAGGGTGGGAGAGGAGGCAGGAAGAAAGGAATATTAAGGGGCGATGTGGCCTCCTTCATATTTCTTGATGAAACAAGGAAAAAGCCCAACACTGCCCCTATTTTTTCTTGGAAAACCCCTTGCAGCTCAGCCCTGAAAGCGGGATTCAGCAGCTTGGCACAACTCAAACGTTTCCTCTGCTGCTTTAAAGAAAATGTTGGAACAGAGCGAGCTTAAAGCCTGCTGAAGAGGCCCATTTATCTGGGAACTGAAAGAAAATATTGGGATAATATTTGGAAAAGCCTATGAATGGGCATGGCCCAGCATGTGCTGGGCAGCAGCAACCTGTGAGCTGCAGGGGGAGAAGCCACCCTCTGCGTGTGGTTAATTTTCCCCTTTTCCCTCATTTCCTTCCCATTTCCTTCCCGGCTCTGAAAGGTTTTGCCGTGCCTAGGTGGGTCCTTGAGATGTGTTTCCCCCAGGAGAGTGGTAGTGCTGGAAGATAAGGGATTTTTCATGAGCAGGGTGGGCACAAACCCTGCCCAGTCTGAGTATCCAGTGGGGCTGATGGGGAGGAGGTGTTTCTTTCCCCTGGTAAACAACTGAGGCTGATCTGCAGGATGCACTTAATCAGATATCACTAAAAACAGGGTTGATTCCTGACTAATTGGTCAGTAATAACCATTTAATTGGCAAAGCTGCAGTGAAGCTCCAGCCCTCCCCTCCCAGAGCCATTAGCAGCATCTCTTTTAACATTTGGAGCCTGGCTGGGATTCAATAAATGAGTTTTTGTTGGTTTTTTTCACATTTAAAAACATTAACGTGTGTTCAGAATTCAGTTGGACATCTCATTTGGCTTTGAAGCATAATTATGCTTGATGAGGACTAATAAGCAGCTTTCAAATCGAGACCAGGTTAGCATCTTTCCTGCTGTCTCCTGCAGGAAGCCGATATTCTGGAACAGCTGATTTTTATGGGACTAATCCAGATATGTCCAGGGCTCCATAGAGCCCTGCTTTGTCTTTGACTGGCTTTTTCTTTCTTTTTTTTTAAAGGTATTTTTCTACATAGGATGAGATTTTATGGTTGTGCTCTGTGTGGGATTTCCACCCACTGTGGGCCTCAGGGTGCTTTTGCAGGATAAAAAAGGGAGATTTGCTGAAAACAGCCTTTTTTACCCCCCAGCCTCATCAGGAAAGAAAATAAACATTGGAGGGGATTTTTTTTCAAGGTGACAAAGGGAAACTCTAAATTCTCAGCCCTAAACTGATCCCAAGTCTTGAGACCTTGGTGTTGGCTCGAAGCTTGGCTGCAGGCTGAAGCAGATGTTGGCAGTCGCTGGCACAGATGGTGGCTGATGGTTGAATTGGTGTCGAGCTCGGCCCTGCTCCAGCACCAGCGCCTGCCCTAAGGTGGAGCTGCTTCTCTTCCAGCATCGTGGCCTCCCAGAAAACACTGGATCCGATCTGATCACCCAAATACCGCCTGCCTGCAGCTTCTGAGCAGGGCTCAGACAAAAGAAAACCCATCCAAACTGTGTGTTTGTGGGTTTTTTTCCACGCTCCTCCGTTGAAATTCCATATCAAAGGTAAGCTTGCTTGGAGATTAGGCTTTGGCAAATCTTGCTATGCTGCTGAAACCTCCAGAAATGCCACTGGGATGGGGAGTGAATCCTGGTCCTGACTTGCCAGGGGATGAGGGGACACAAACCCATGGGACAGTCCCTTCTCCACCAAAAACTCTCCCTTCCTGATGGGGACCCTCCTGTCCTTTACCAGCAGAGCCCCTCTACTGTCCCACGGGGCTGCTCTCACCCATCACTCCCACAGCTGTCTCTCTGGCAAACCCGAAAGCTGCTGCTCTAAACTGCCCAAATTCCCAGCTGAGTCAAAATACTCCCAAAATCTAAAGGTGGCAAAGGAGAAAACTCTTCCTGTCCTGTTCTGTCACGGCTCTGGGGGCTGTAGGGAGGTTAGTGGCCACCAGCCAAAAGCTGTGGGGGAAAGACCTTTAGTTGTGAGCACTTGGTGCTTGGGAGCTCTCCTGCATTTTTTTCTAAGACATTTTGCAGCAATTAAAGAACTGCAGGTAAATGCCAAACCCCAAATCCTGGCAAAGGTGGCAGCTGCTCTGTGGACAGACCCAGCCACTGACTCTGGGCTGACCATGTTCCAGCCCTAAATAGCTGCTTTTCAGGGACAGGTAGGTCACAGCAAACTTTATTTTTCTGGAAACAGCAAGGACATTGTGCAGGGCAGGCTTTCCAAGGATGCTCCCCACACCCATTTCAGGAAATACCACGCAGCTCTCCTTCGTGCCATGCCAGTTTTTTTTTTTTAATTGGCATAAATGATAGCCTCGGCAAGGACACACCGTGTCTTCCCTGGGCTGTTGGATTTTATTTTGAAATGGCTGCTGGTTTGATCTTTGTATCTCTCCACCCCCAGGCTCATCTCTCTCCTCTTGTGTTTCTGCTCCTGGTGCTTGCTCCAGTGCAGTGGGGTTTGCTGGGAAGTGAAAATGCAGTGAGGAGGCTCATCCCGTGCCAGTCAGAGCCGGGTCCTTGGGTACATCACCCACCTGGGGATGAAATAGAAGAGTTGTGTTTGATCTGACAAAGACACCATAGTGAGCAGACAGCAGCTGTCCCTTCCTGGTGACCCCCAGCCCTTTCTAGGAATCCAGTTTTTGATCTCAAATCCAGCCCTGGAGTCATCATTCCAACAGCAACAGCCATGCTTCCTTCGGGGGAACCTGAAATAGTCCCCCCCTGCATGGTGACAACACATCCCCACGTGGCACCGGTGTAACCGGCTTTTCCAAGACCTGCTCTTCCAGGGGTGGGGTTGGGCTGGCTCGGTTTGTTACCAGCACCCTCTTGCTTCCAAAGCTTCTCCCTGGTACAGTGCTCTCGGATGAAGTGGGACGGTGGGAACAACCAAGAAAGGTGGAAGAAGGATTCCTACTTCACATGTGGGATGGGTGCCACCAGAACACATCCCTGCTGTCCCCTCCCTGTTCCAGCACCCTCTCCATGGGGATAAGCCCTTTTGCACCCCAAATATCCCAAAATACAGCGAGTGGGAGCCAGGACAGCTCAAGGGCAGCTCCACAGGGATGCAGCACGAGCTGAAGCATCTCCCTGTTCTACCACCGCTCGTTTGGGCACTTCCTTCCTTGCCATAATATCGAAAATAACAATAAACCCCAAACCTATTTGAGATGGGTGAAAAGGTTTGGGTTTGTTATTTTTTAGTTCAAGACTAGCACACAGTCAATTATCTTTGATTTTCCCACTATATGAATGTGTGTGCTGGGCCCAGCAGTCCCCAGGGCAGCCTTCAGCCACCAAGCTTCAATTGTTTCTAAACTTCAGGATCCATCTTTTGGATATTTTTGCAGGCCTGAGTCCATAATGGGTCCTTTCTCTTTTATTTTTTATTACTAGCAGGATGACATTTGAACTAGGCAGAGAAATGTTCTTGCCTGCTACACCAGTACCTGACAATCAAGATTTAATCTTTCTGGAGAGGAAGAACACATCAGATGGGAAAAAAAAATTCTGATATCTGTGAAATTGCAGAAAAGCAGAGCAGGAGGAGCCTGTGGGAAATCTCCAGCCCAGCCTGGAGCAATGCAGCGACTGCGCAAGCCCCGACCATCGCTGGACAGATGTTGGTCTAATTGCAGCTCAAACCTCTGGCACTGGGGATGCTCTGCTCCCTGTACCCCGGGTGTATCATTGCAGCCAGGCAGCCTCTCTAATCCCCAATTTAAATCCCCTTGCCTGCTGCCCTCAGTGCTTGGAAAAGGTGCTGGATGGCAGAAAACCATTGGCACATTCTGCTTGGTGATCCCTGTGGTTCTGAGCTCTTCCACCCTGGCAGGAGTGCTTTTTCCCCTGTGATTTTCCCCGATTTTCACTGTGAGCTGCCAAGGATCAGAGATTTATAAAATGGGTGTTTCAAGAATTTGGAAATAATTTCCCTGTAGCTTCAGTGTTGTAATCAGGGCTGGGCACCAACACAGAACTGCTGCTTGTCCCCACTTCCTTGGGCCTTGCTCCACCTCATCCCCCCCTTCCTCTCCATCACACTTGATGTCACTTCTTCAGACTGAAAGCTTAATCCGGATTTAGAAAGGGAAGGAAAAAGGCAGGGACAGGATTTTTCCAGTGAGCACAAATCTCCTGGGAATTCACCCAGGGCTTTCCCGGCAGCAAAGCTGGTGGCTGCTGCACAGTGACAGCAGCGGTGGCACTGCCAGAGCCCAAGTGCTGCTGTGACACATCAGCTGTGGGGATGAAGCTCCACGGAGGCTCCAAATCTTATTTTCCAGTGGCAAGTTTCACTGGCAGCTCACTTGTGTGCAGGATTTTACCATTAATATCCCCAAAACCATCTGGCCACTAGTGAGTCTGGGGTTATTTTAACACCTAAAAGGGCAAGCAGAGAAAAAGAAGAGATTGTTTGAGATGAGTGAATATAAATGGAAGAATACTGATTTCTCCTGCAGATTTACAAGTCCCTGGAGGGGAGCCTGGTGCTTTGCCATGGCTGCTGTGTGCTGAAGTGAGCTGGAGCAGCTGCTGGAGGATGCTGGAGGCATTGTGCTGCCAGACAGGTTTGAAGGCTGGTGTTAATGAACTGGTGTTAATGGGCTGGTGTTAATGGGCACCCTGATGGGGAGAAGTCAGCACTGGAGCTGTGCAGGGGCTGGAGCTGGGGGGGTTCTTCCACGTGGCTGTCACGGGAGAGTGAAGAGTCAAGCTGCAGTAACTCCCCGGTGCAGACAAGATCCTGAACCGCATCACTTTAATTATACCAGAGCAAATTTCATTCATTTGGTTAAGCCTGGGAGCTACAGAAAGAGCTATTTCCAGGTGTGCTGGTTTAATTATTGCATGCCCTGGATTACCCACCGTACACAGCTGCATGGCCAGGGCTCTCCAGCACACGGGGACAAGTTTGCAGCCACCAGCACAGCGATGGCCCCTCTCATGCCTGTTCACATCCCAGCACACAGGCTCTGCTTGGGTCAGATAAATGGGTTTTAACCTGATTTGTGCTGTAATCTCCATGTCGACAGGCTCTCATCACGCACAGGATAAAATCCCAGCTCCTGTGGCCAGGGCCCTGTGGAGTTTCAACGGGTAGCTCCTGCCAGCAAGGCTGGCCGATGACTCCAAGCCAAGTGGCTTTCCTGTCCTGGCATCCCAGGGACACCTCTGGACCGTGGGTGTTTGCAAAACGGCTTTTGTTTGCTTAGCTCCTTACACTGGAGCAGGCAGAGGCACAGCTCCCACTGTCCTGTCCCTCCTCCACATGCAGGGACAGGGTGACAATCCTGCTGCCCAGGGCCCGCAGCTCAGTGCCAGCCCTGCCATCCCACCCCTGGAAAAAATAGCACCTTTTGGGTGCCTTATTTGTACTTTCCTTTTCTGAACGTGCCTTAAAAAGAAGGGCTTGGTTTTCAAAGAAACAGCATTTAAATTACATTCTTCCCTGCTCATCCAGCTCTTCACTGTAATCTTATTGCTGTACAGAGCAACGAGCGTGCATGGGACATAGTGGGGTTTTAACTGTAATTCATGGACAGATATAAAATGCCAGAGTTATTACAAATTTTATTCAGGAGAATTTAAATGTTACTGGTTCAGCAGTGCCTCTTTCCATGCTTCCTTTGCATCAGCTTCTGTTTAACCTCTCAGCTCACAAAATTTATTGTATTGTTGGTGGCTCGCTGTAATTCTCCAGGTTTTCAAATAATCCCAGGAAAAGAGTTAACCGGATCCTCTGCTTTAGTCTACATCCACTGCAAAGCATGTGGGGCCAAAGTCTGTCTTTCCTGACACCCCTGGTAAATCTCTTGGGTTCATCTGGGAAAACTGCCACTCTGAATTTCAAAATTATGTCAGTGGGAGACAGGTTAGGAGCAGTGCAGGGAGCAGGGAGCACCAAAACCTGGGTCCCAAAGTTGCAGTCAGCGTTTGGGCAAGGCTCTCACCCAGCTCACATGGTGTTGCAGGCTGAGCTGGGCACCACTGGACCCACAACAGGGCACAGGGTTTTACTGGTACCAGTAACTACTCCCCAGGCAAATACATTGGGAGTCATGGTGAATGGCCTTGGGATGGACGGTCTGTGATGCAGCTTGTAGCCAGGTTTGGATGGCCATGATGATCATTGATAACCATTGCAGTGGGATGCAGAGCACTCCCAGACATGGATTCAGCCTGATTCTCCTGGGATTTGCCCATTTTTCATCATCTGACACAGACACAAAGAGGTTTTGCACGCACATCCCCACAAAGGCCACCCCTTTCCCATCTTCACTCTCTTCTGAAAAGCTTCAGAAAGCTTTTCCTACTGCCATACCCGAAACCCTCCCTGCTGCTGCCAGAGCTCATTCTCCCTTCTCTACTCCCTGTGGAGATAATTCACCCCTCTTTTGCATCCCCTGCCGGCAGCAGCAGCCCCCTCAGACCTTCCCCAGCAGAGCGAGGAGGATGTTGTGAAACCAAAGGATTTTCTTTCATCTATTCCCACCCCTCCTCTGGCTCTGCCCCGCTGCATCTCTCTGGACGTGCATCGCACACGTAGCACACCCAGCACCCGCCAGCCCTGCTCATCCATCTCACACACCTTAATCAATGGGAAACTTGAGGAAAAGCCCATAAACCAGATGGGAAGTGAGGATTGGATTTGCAATGTGCTGGTACTAATGGAAACCATCTTTCACTGCATAATCAGAAGGAATGGCCACACACAACCCATCGTTTCTGTCTAGGGTGCTCACAGGGCAGCCCCATGAGGACATGGGGGGTGATGAGCCCTGGAGGCTCCAGAGTTCCCACAGTGATTTCCATAAGCAACAGAGTCACCAAAGTCCCCATTGCCTGCAAATTGTGGCAGCAAATTGTCACATCCCTGGTGCCAGCACAACACTGTTTGCACAGAGAAACCCTCCAAACTCTCATTTTGCTGAAACTCTCATTTTACAAATTTGTAATTTCCCAGAGAAGCTCTGCCTATGGCACAGGGACTCACCTCTGTCTGGCCCCTCCATGTATTTGCTGCCTGCAAATGGGTCAAAGCCAGCCCAGCCCAGGAGCTACCACAAGATTTTGGCCCTGTCTGATGCAGAACAGGCTCCCTATAAATTTTCCTTGGATTAATCTGACCGCTGAGCTGGGAGTATTTCTCTATTTCCTCAGGCTGTCACTAGCTCACCTGCCCAGTGGCAGCAGGGCTGGTACGACTGGGTGGCACCAGACTGTGATTTTCCCCTCCAGCTCCAGAGATGGGTTGTACTTATTGCTCCTTGGATGCCCCCTCGCCCTTCCACACCCAGGTGGGTTTTGCAAATCCATTTGAGGCTCGGGAAGGTGTTTGTATTCAAAGGGTTGGGGTGTGGGACTTGTGCCCCAAATACCACTCAAGCCTGGTCAGGGTCTGGAAATCAGATGACACCCATTCCGAGAATCACAGCCACCCTGAGAGCATCCCGGCTGGAGCCTGTGGATGCAGCTGCTCATTGTCAGGGCCCTGGGAGCCTTGGGCACATTTCTGAAGCTCGGATGTGATTCAGGGGAAGCTCTGGTGTGATGTGAGTGAATGCAATGCCACTGAAACATCCTTTCATTTCAGGCAATAATCAGCTCCCAGCCTGCCTCGGCAGGGAGGGCTGTGGAACAGAGCATCCCTGGCCTGCTCCTGAGCCCGGCCTTTGTATGTGCTACCACCTTCTCCAAACAAAGCCCAGTTTCTAATATCCCACGAGGTCTCTGCTGTTCCCTGAATGGCATCTGTGGGAGGCAGAGTCAGCACTCCAGCCCTTCTGCCCCAGCCCGTGGCTTATGGTAGTGTCCCTTGGGTGTCCACAGCCAGATTTATCCCCAGAGTCCTGTCCCAAAACCCTCCCCCCAGCCACCACCTCCTGGCTTTTCCCAAGCCCATGAGAAACTGGCTGGGGTTCGCCTGGGGGTTCAGGGGGGGTGCCAGGGGTATGTGGGCAGGGTGTGCTGGGGGTGGAGGGGAGATGCCCAGGGAATATGGGGACAGTGCTGGAGGGATGCAGGGGTAAGGTGCAGGGGGTGCTTGTGGGGGTAGTACAGAGGGATGGGGGTGAGGGATATGCCTGGCAGGATGCAGGGGGAATGGGGTAGGAGAGATGCAGGCAAATGCATTTCAGGGAGACAGAGGGGGTGGGAGCTCAGATTGGCTGTCCGGGGGGATGCAGGGCTAGCGGGGAGTGGAGCCAGGGAATGAATGATGGGCTGGCTGAGGAATGTGGGGAGTCTCTCCGCGGGGTCCAGGGGGTACCTGGAGAGCAGATCTAGGAGGATGCATGGAGGGCTGCCCGGGGGGAATGCAGATGCACAAAGGAAGATGCAGTGCCGGGGCATGCAGGGGGATGCGGAGGCGATGCGGGGGCTCTCTCTGAAGGGCGCCATGGGTTACCTGAGGAGCAGAGCTGGGAGGATGCCTGGGGGCTGTTTACGGGGGAAGGACGGGAGGTGCCCCGGGGAAGCGGGGGCACAAAGGACGGTGAAGTGGGGTGCAGGGGGAAACCCGGAGGGCAGTGCTGGGGCATGCCGACGGACGCGGGCGGATGCAGAGGGATGCAGGTGGTTGCTCACGGAGCAGCACCGGGGCGCGCGGGGAGGATGCAGCGGGTACAGGGGATTGTCGGTCACATGCAGGGGGAGGCAGGGGAGGTTCCGGGGAACAGCACCGCGGCACGCGGGGGCAATGCAGGGGTCTGTCCAGGAACCAGCGCCGGGATGCGTAGGGGGGATGCCGGGGGGCACAGGGAGTTGTCCGG
>WEKY01016249.1:508092-550883 GCA_013390045.1 Picathartes gymnocephalus
CCGGCTGGTGGACCGGGGAGCTGCCGGGGGTTCCGGCACCGTGAGCCTGCGGGGCATCGAGGAGCTGCCGGTGGTCTCACGCCGGGCGTTCCGCGATCGGAGAGGAGCCCAGCGTTCCGGGAAGCTACCGGGGGTCCCGGGATCGGAAAGGCGGAGCGGTCTCGGGAAACTGCCGGGGATTCCGGCACTGAAAGCCTGCGGCAGATCCCTGGAGCGGGGAGCTCGGCGCCGGGGAGCTGCCCGGGGTCTCGCACTGGGACTCCCGGCACCGGGAAGCTGACCATGGTCCCGGGAGCGGGGAGGCGGCGGGGGTCCCGCGGAACTGCCGGCACTGCCGGGACCGCGACAGTGCCGGGGATCCCAGGAGCGGGAGATGGACCCCGAGATCTCCCCGCTGCCGGAGGTCCCGCCGAGCTGCCTGGTCTCCCGGGACCGAGGCGGTGCCGGGGGTCCCAGGAGCGGGAGATGAGCCCCCCAGAGCGGTCGGGATGAGAATGGGGAAGATGCGGGGATGCTGTCGGAGCGCTTTGGCCCGGGGGCGGGCTCCCCCCGGCTGGATGCCCCTCCTCGGGGTGCCCTCGCCCCGTACCGCAGTGGGGTTGCACAAGTTCCTCCCACCCCGGAAAGTTGTATTTTTGGGTTTAACAAACTTTGGACTCTCTGGCCCGGGTTTACCGGAGATCTTGGGAACACAGAGAACTTTTGCTTTTAAACCCCCGCAGAACGCGGGTGTCTTAAAGGCGATTTTCAGCACAGCAGCTCGGTTTCCTCTCAATTTCTTAATTCTCTGCAATCCCAGATGCAGGCTGGTGTCCTCGGAGTTTGTTCCAGAGTTTCCTGCCATGGCGCTGCCCGGCGCTTTTTTGGCTGGTTGACACTTCAGGTTGTCCTGCTGCCCAAGGTGTCTCCCGGACTACAAATTATAACCTTGCTTTATATCGCAACCCTGCTTTTAACTATAATTAAAGTCACGGGGTGCTGCGCAAACAATTTTTTTGGGGGGAGGCTGAATTGGGCACGTTGTCTCCTGCACCCGTGTCTGTGACCTCCCGTGGGGGACAACCCCTCACATCCCACTGTCAGCCTCGTACCTGCGTGCTCAGCTTTCGTCCCACCAAGGAGAAAATCACATGTATTATTCAACTGCCTCTATCAGAGGGCTGGGCGAAGGTGGTTGTGCAACCCAAAGGGCTTTTCAGTGTTTATCCCTCTTCAGCCAGAGAATATCTTGATTGAGCTTCCCACTCTCCCAAGTTGCATCAGCCTAAAGTCAGCTCCTGGTTTGGGGTTTTGCTGTGTCCCTTCCTTGCTGGAGCATCTGTCCTCCCTCCCTCCTTCCCCTGCATCCCGGTTATCTGAGCTCAACCCTATGATGCTGGAGGCATTTGGCCCATGGGCAAATCCATCCTTCCCCCCTGAGCCCTTTCCCCGGGGCAGCCCTGTGCCGGCTGGAGAGCAAGGGAAATATTTCTGTGGTTGCATCAGGGTGTTCCTGGCTCCCGCCTTTCCCGTGGATACTGGGAGCTGGTGTACCACTGGGGCTTCCCCAGCTGCTCTCAACGCCCTGCCTTCAACTCTCCATCTCTCCAAGCTTTTCTCACTGGGTTTTGGGCTTTATCCACTGAGTCCTGTCCAGGGCCAAACCTTGAGGAACTGCCTTCCCTGCACGTGTGCTCATGTGTGACATTTGCAGTGTTGTGCTTGGGGTTCATGGTGTGTTGAGCCTCGTGGGGACCTGGGTGTTCTCCTCTTCTCCTCCTGCATCATCAGCTCGTGGAGCTGCTGGTGATGGCACTGTCCCCAGTGAGATGTGCCCTCCTGGGGGGCCTGATTCTGGACAAAACCTGCTGGAAAACTCTGCCAAGGATATTATCACCCTGGGAAGATGTTTGAGTGGAGTCCAAAGTGGTGAGGGAGGAGGAGAGGTGATGGTCACTGGAAGACCCAGCTGGGTGCAGGGAGGCTCAGCCCTGCCTTGGTGGCTGGTGACCTCTTTTCCTCTGCAATGCAATCCTGGAGGGTCCAGACATGATACTGCCCGGGAAAGGCATTGCTGGAGTTGGCACACACAGCTTTGAGCTCTCTCCGCATTTTCCCGTGCCTCAACCAAGAGCCAGGACACTCTAACCCCTTCTGGGTCATGGCAGAGTGACATTTCCCTTGGGGAATCACTTGCGTCAACTTCTGTTTAAGTGAAGCAAACAACTAAACAAAAGAAACGGCTTTTACACCCTCGAACGCCTGCTCATTCCTGGCCTGCTCGTTCCTCCCTGCCGGGCTTTGTTCCCCGGCTGTGCCGGGACGAGCCGGGACAGGCCCTGCCCGAGGGCGCTGTGGGGACCGAGCGGGGCCGGAGCCCCGGGCAGCGCCGCCGGCTCGGGGCTGATGCTGAGCCCCTTCCTAGCCTGGTTGCAGGGTTTATAAGAATTTTTCCGTCTGTGGTGTCCAACACTGAGTTTTGGAAGGGCTGGCACATCCTCAGTGGTCTGACCTGCAGTGCAGGAGAGGAATGGGGTTCATTTCGGGCTGTGTTTGGAGCTGTTCTGGATTCCTGTCATCTCGCAGCTCTTGGCTTGATCCTTACTGGGCTGAATACATCTGTGATTATTTGAGAATGACATTCCTGAAGGCAGGAGCTCGGCGACTGGACCCATTGTCCCTGGTGGGAATGAGTGGTGTCCCCAGGAGGGGAGTGCTCACTGCTTTCCCAGCTGGATCCACCCTTCTGGAAGGCACCAGTGCTGGTGTAGCTGTACTTTGCAGAGATTAAATTGTTTGGGTGAGATGCTGCAGGGGTTGCATTGCAGAGCCGCTACAGAGCTGACTGACCACAAGGAGGACAACAAATCTTTTTTCATGTAAAAGAAAAATGACATTTATAACTTTTTCTCCTCAGAATATCTTCAGTGGAAGAGGGCATTTGGAGGTCTACCAGGCTGGTCCACTTGGATCAACCTCTGATCAGACTTTCAAAGTATTCCCAGCAGGGGAAGGTTTTTCTTATTTTTCTGCCCATAAATCCCAGGAAGATAAAGAAGTGGGGCACAGAGTTCTTTTCCTGCTGCTCTGGCTATGCATCCCGAGAGCCTGTGGTGATGAAGTCATTACCATCCCTGTGCTCTTGCTGTTTTGCATCGCGTGGTAATTTTGCATTTATTTGTGAAACGGAAGGAAGAAATTCTTTACTCAGGAAGGAATTATTACTGTGGGTGAGGCACTGGCAGAGGTTGCCCAGAGAAGCTGTGGATGCCCCATCCCTATTTCGGACCAGGCTGGATGAAGCTTGGAGCAAGCTGATCTAGTGGAAGGTGACTCTGCCCATGGCAGGGGGTTGGAACTGGATGTCTTTAAGATCCCTTCCAACCCAAACCATTGCAGGATTTTATGGTAAACCCTGTACTCCGATTTCCAGGCAGAATGAGCAAGAGGCAGGGTGGCCTTGTCAAGGTTTCCCTAAAATATGGAGAGGTTGAAGCACCCTCCTTCTCTTTTTTAAGTGCTAATGGATTTGAAGAATGGGTTTTAAAAGGCAAATGAAGATTACAATGAGCAACCTCTTTATGTGGATGTTAAAGAAAATGCCCAGCTATGCTGTAATATGAAGGGGAAAGAGGGAGGGTTTAAATGAATTTGAGTGGAAATAAATTATAAAAATCACACTAACAGCAGTAAAATTGGTGACATGACATGCTGGTATAAAAGGCAGAGGAAAACTAATTAAATATTTAATGCTCGTAAGAGGGAGTGGCAGATCTCAGGGTATCAAGTGTATAAAGATGTGAGTACTTGTCATCTGCTGTTGCATCTAATCCATACAAACCTGTTTGTTTCCCGTTGTTCCATTGCAACCAGCCCTGGTCTGGCCTCAGGAATGTCACCCTGGCCCCTGGGTCACACATGGTCTTAAAGATGTTGCCTCGTGGGTAGCAGATGGGTGCTTGTAGCATGGCTCTTTCTGGTCCTGTGAGCAAGACACAGGGAATGTCACTGGCTTCTAGCATCCAGCTCCTGACATGGAATGTGGTTTTTTGGGAGGGGAGGAAAAAAAAAAAAAAAGAAAACCAACCTCAGGCAAAAGTGAACTTACATCAAAGTTCCAATTTACCCAAATTGTGTGATCTGGGAGCCACATACCCAGTGAGTGCAGCTTTTGGGTCATTCCCGTCCCTCTGGCTGTGAGTCCCCATGGGAGGTTTCACATGTGGTGTCTGGCTGAGATCCCTTGATTCATTGCATAGCCCCAGGACTTTGTCTGTGCTTTTGGGATGAAAAAAGAGGAGTAGTGGTGTCTCCAGATGCCAGGATGAGAGGGCTGGAGGCAGCGCAGCCACCCCGGGGCTTGGCAGGGTGGTGTGGCTGGCACCGTGTTTTCCTGCAAATGTGGCCATCCCTCACTCCAGGCTATGCACATTTATATCCCACGCTTCCCAGGAGCATCCCAGGGCGAGCAGGGATCCCATCACCCCTCCTTATGTGCAGCCAGGGCGAAGCCTAAGCGTCGGGCGGAGAAGGCAGGAGGATGAGGCACAGCTCCCCTGGCTGCGCCGCAGCTGCTGAGCTCATTTTTAGCTCATTATTTCTGCTTGGGAGCTGATGAAAGGCAGTTTTCAAAGATGCATTTAATGGGTGAAAATTCATAAAAATGTTTTCCGGGCTCTGTTGTGCCGGTGCAGCGTCCGACCACCAAGGCTGTTTGTCACAGCAGTGGCACCGGCGCTGGTGCCAGCATCGTGCATCCTCCTGAGCCCCGGGAGCTCTGTGTGAGTGAGGGATTTGGGTGCAGGGCACGGCTGCACTGATGCTGCCAGTACAAAATGGGGAGCAGCCACACTAAAACAGACTTTAAAAAAAATCCCAAACAACCTCTTCCTTTTTTTCTGCAGATTGGAAGCTTGGAAAATTACTACCACTTTCACCACAGCAAGACATTTAAGCGCTCGACGCTGAGCAGCCGGGGACCGCACAACTTCCTCCGCATGGACCCTAAGGTACGGGCTGGTCTGGTCTCCCAGCCTCTGTGGGGTGGTGGGATGCAGGTCCCCACCTGTCCCTGGAGGAGCCTGTTGGCTTGATCTGGGTCAAGTGTGAGCTGGAGCATCTTGGGATGACATGTTACCCTTGAGCCACAGCCCTGCGCACACACGAGTGACTCATTGGACACTGGTACGGAGAGCGGTGGTGAAAAATACGTAAAAGTGACTAAACACTAACATCTGCCTGAAAGCCGGGAGGAAGAAAAGGGGGAAAAGCTTTCCAGGACAGAAAGGCTGTTGCATGCTCGGGGTGTTGATCCAGTTGCCACAACACTTGCTGCCTCAATGGTTGCTATGTGTGAAATCCTTGGCAATCGCTCTGCTTTGCTTTTTTTCCTAGAGCAAGCATCCAAAGGGATTTTCAGTGCAGCTGAATTGACAAAAGTAATGGGGAAGGGAGGAAGAAGGCAAGGAGGGACCTGGGCAAGCTGGGTTGCAGTGCTGGGGAAGGGCTGGGGCTCTCCTTTGGCTGTCCTCCTCCCCCCAGGTTCCCCTGAGCACTGTGAGATGTGACTTGTGCAAAGCAGAGGAAGGGTTAATGGTGGGGAGGTTTTTTTTGGGAAAGGGGGATATAAAAGCAGAAAAAGCCATTCCGGTGAAGGTACCCATGCTGTAGCAAGCTGCTGGTGCCTGCAGCGATGCCTGGCCATCCTTGGGGTGCTCCTGGGCTCCCTGGGATGTTCCCAGACATCCTTGGGATGCTCTTTCCTGAGACATCTCCAACCCACTCAGCACCACACATCCCATCCACGTCTCTCTAGACACACACAGCAGCCCTGCCCTTCCCAGGCTTTCCGGAGAGATTTGCTGTTAAATATTTGGACAAGGTCTGCAGCACATTGTTGAGGAGGAGGCGTACGCGTGGCTGCGTTGCCAGCGGGGGGAGCCTCGGCAAGGGGAGCCTGGATGTGTGGTGGGCTTTAATTAAAGCTGTTTGCCCTCAGGGGCGTGCATAGGCATCCCAGCAAATTCTCTGCATTTGAAATGCCCCCATTTAAATGAGTCTGGTTATAATGCAAACTAAATCGATTGGCTTTTAGTCATATTAACACTTACCTTACCTTGCTCTATGGGCTCCAAACTGGAGCAATTAACTCCTCTTCTCTTAATCCTTCCTTATCAGTTCAAAACCTGTTGGCATGTCTTCTCTCTCCCCCTCTCCCATGTACATTTGCAAATCGTTTAAGTGATGCATTTGGATGGCAGCAGCTTAGCATGCATGCAGGAAAACATCACCTCGAGGCACCAGGACAAGAGCTGGAATAGGGAAGATGGAAGTAAATCTTACAGAAATCCTGAAGAACCAGCCAATCCGGTTGTTTGCAGATGTTGGGTGGTTCATGCCTTCCAGGGGCTATTGTTTCCAATGCTGTTATTTGTTTGCTGTGGGGGTCGGTGGCATGAGCTGGACAGGAGGACCACAGCCAAGCTCTCCACCCCCAGGAGAAGTCTGGGAAAGGGGAGACTCCAGGACACACAGGGAAGCAGCTGGGATCCTGATCCCTGTGTGACCACGGTGCTGCTGAGCTGCCCTGTTGCCCCAAGAGACCCTGCAGCTGGCTGCTCCTTCTGGGGCTGATACGAGCCAGGAGATGTGGCAGGTGATGAAAAGGGAGGAAGGATGTGGCAAATCCAGCAATTTCGGGGACAGGTCGTGGTGGTGGGAGGTGGGGAGGCACAGTGGGATGCAGACTGGGATCACACCATGCTGTGCCACCGCTCTTAGGGCTCCACTTGCAGCTCTTATTGCCATAAACTTTCCTGGCTCACTGGAGTGCCCATGTTGGTCCATGCAGTGCTTGAGCCTCCATCCTCAGTGCTCCAATCTCTTAATCCTCATCAGGGGATGCCATGGCTTCAGCCCCTGTAGTTCTGGCTGTGCACCCACGGTAAAATCAACCCCAGCTGAATTCTTTGCTGTGCTTTATGGCAAACATGTGCTGGAACCATCTTGTGTACCCTGGATCTCCAACTCCTGCACACCCACTGGGATAAGTCAGACTGTCAGTTTTCTGGAGCTGCAAAGGGAATTGTACTCTCACATGTGCTGGTTATTGTGTTTGGTGGAGCCTCCTAGGCTGACCAGATCCAGGCCTCATCCACTGAAAATCTCTAAGTGAGAGGGAACATAAAAAGCTCCCGGTCTGCTTCCTGCGAAGGGTGGAGGGTCCAGCTTGGGGCTGCCTTTGGTGCCAGTCACAGTCACCTCCTTGTTGCTGATTACTGCCAGGACTTAAAGGGGCTCCAGGAGAGCTGGAGAGGGACTTTGGATTAAGGCCTGGAGTGACAGGACAAGGGGGAATGGCTTCACACTGCCAGAGGGCAGGGATAGATGAGATACTTGGAAGAAATTCTTTTCTGTGAGGCTCGTGAGGCCCTGGCACAGGTTGCCTGGAGAAGCTGTGGCTGCCCCATCCCTGGAAGTGTTCAAGGTCAGCTTGGATAGGGCTTGGAGCAACCTGGTCTGGTGGAAGGTGTCCCTGCCCATGGCAGAAGATTTGGAATGAGATTAGCTTTAAGGTCTCTTCCAACCCAAACCAGTTTGTGATTCTGCAATAATTAGAGTTTGCAGGGGTAGAGCAGGGACCCTGGGTCTCAGGACTATAACAGTTTGAGGCATTTCTAGTAGCAAAAAGCCCTTCTTTTCCTCTTTTTACATTTCCAAGAAGCTTTTCCCCCACCCTGGATCAGCAATGGAAGTTGATCTGAGTTTCATGAGCTGCAGGAGCTGTTGCAGGGATGCCCCAGACTCCTTCCTGCTTGCCCATTTTCCCATGCCAGCCACATTGATTTATCAATTCTTCCTTGAAATCAATGTCCTTAAACTGCTGATTTCTCTGTGTCCACACACGATGTCTCCATCGACTCCTGGCTGGCAGTTCTGGGGTCGATCAGGAGATGAAGACATCCCCGTGAGACAGCTCCTGGCAAAACCCTCCCAAAATCCCACACCTTACCATCATTCCTGCATCCAGCAAAGCAGCAGGGAAAGGTGGTAGCTGTGGCTTGGGCAGTGAGGCTCATTGAAATGATGCCAGGGAGTGGTGCTTTAAGGAAAAAAAGCCCGTTATTCGGGCCATAACCTCTATTTAATGTATTTTTATTTTTTTTTAACTAGACCATGAAGTTATATTTTTGCTTCCAGTGTTTAAATCCATCACTGTGTAAGCAAAGTGGTGTGCTGTTGGCAGCCAAGGCAGCGTGGAAAATCATTTTTCTATGAAATACACTTTTTTTTTCCCTTTCAACAGTGTTTTTTTCTTTATAATATATATGTGTTTAAAACCCAAGCTCTAGGCTGGAAGCTGTCGTGTTTCTGACATCCACTTCCATCCAAGGCACAAAGCAATAAACTGTGCAAGAACTCAGTTCAGCTGACAGTTTTACATAAATGAGCTCAACAAAAGTTGCACTTCGTATTTTTATTCCTTTTTTTACAAAACCTTAGTCACAACAATAGAGACATCCCCATGAGCAGCTCCCAAAAGACCCGGAGCCATCAGGAAGAAAGTGTCCAGCAAGGAGGGATATGCCACACAGCCCTCACACATCATTGGCTGGTGCCTCCTTTCTCCCCAGCATGAACATCTGTAAAGATTTGATCTATAAATTACTTTTATAACCCTTTTTCACTAAACTTGTGTTTCACCTCCATGCTGAAGGCAGGAAAGCCCTTTGTGTGGAAATAAAAGGTCTGGGGGGTGGTTAATGCTCGATAGGGATGGGATGTGACTGCTTCCAAAGCAGCACCTTAGGCAGCTCCCGCCACAGCACTGTGGGCAAACACCAGCATTTCCCAATCATGGCCTTTTCCAGATCATTTCCCGTTTGATCTCTTTGCGTGTCATGCCCCGCTGGAAAGCAAACAGATGTCAGCGTGGTTGGCTCCAAGGCCACCTCACACACAGCTACTGCCAAAATTACTTCTGTGGAGCTGGCCACATCCCCTGAGATCTGCCACAGCCATGTGTGGCCATCACATATTTTTGGGAAATGCCTGTTTTCCTTGGGTAAAGCCCCCAGTTTTTATTATTTTCAGGAGGAAGGAGCTCGAAGGATGAGCAGCCTCAGAGCCAAATGGCACAGCCTCAGGGCTGAGCTGCTGCCTCCCAGCTGGCAGGAAGGATCAGCCCCAAAACTAAGCCAAGAACCTGAGTCTTCTCCAAAACTTTGACTAAACACTGAAATATGTGGTCTGTGTGCAGCGGGACTCCAGCGCGTGCTTCTGTGCTTCGCTCAGCCGGCGGGGTTTAGGCACGCGCTCCGAGGCGACCTTGTTTGTGCTCCAGGGTTTTGCTGCAGCAGCACAGGAATCTGGTCTGGCTTAGACAGCACAATGAGCTGAGCTCACCCTGTCTGTCTGTCCATCCATCCTGTCTCCTTCCAAATGGAGCTGCTGTCTCCACAGCAGCTCTGGTTATGGAGATGGGGGTTTGCCAGAGCATGGGGTGATACTGGGATGGGTTCAGGCTGGGGTTGGCGTTGCTTCTGCATCCCACGTCCCATTGCAGTGGGCAGTGCCAGGCTCAGTGCCCGTGGGTGATGCTGACCCAGGTCTCTGCTTGCAGGTGGACTGGCTGCAGCAGCAGGAGGTGAAGAGGAGGGTGAAGAGGCAGGTCCGAGGGGAGCCACATGCCCTGCCCTTCAACGACCCGGTGTGGCCCAACATGTGGTACCTGGTGGGTGTCTCCCTCTCTCTACTTTATGGGGGGTCATTTATTTCTAAGCAAATGCATCATTAATCTTTGCTCAGCCCTGCCAGTAATGAAATAATAGCAGCAAATGTGCTTGGCAGCAGGATTTTTAAAATTGTGAATTAATACACCTGAGAGTCTGGTTTGAAGTGTTTCACCCTTGTTAGCAGCCGCTCATCATGGTCTGTGCAGCGAAGGCTTGGGAGCAGCACTGCTGTATTTTACCCATCCCAGAGCTGCAGCCATCTATTTGTAATATAATTTTTCTCCTGCCTGCTTCATCGATCTGTATTTGACAGGTAAATTCATTGAGAATTAAGGGCAGAAAGGAAGTGAGCACTTCAAAACCCAAGAGCCCATAGTACTTGAAATGGGAGAGGAAAAGAATAATAGGGAGATAGCAGTGCCTGGATTAACTGCTGCTGCATGGGTTTGATCTGTGGAATAAAGTTATAACAAATCTGCAAGTTATATGGCAGGGGGTGGGTTGTAAATATATTTTCTGGTTGATTAAATGGGCTCCCAGCCTGGCTGTTTGCTTAGATGGGCTGGAATGGGGTTGCAGCCCTTTTGCAGCTGTGTTTGTCCCCGTAGCACTGCGGTGATAAAAACAGTCGGTGCAGGTCGGAGATGAACATCCTGGCGGCCTGGCAGAGGGGCTACACGGGCAAGAACGTGGTGGTCACCATCCTTGATGACGGCATAGAGAGGAACCACCCTGACCTCCTGCAGAACTATGTGAGCTGGGGGGGATGGATGGGATGGACTGGGGCTGATCCTCACCACGAATTGATTTATGGGGAATTTCAGTGTGTAAACACAGCTGAAGTCTGTGCATTGGCATATTTAGAGGAAAAGTTTTTTTTAAAAAAAAAAAAAAAGCTTGAGATGTTTTTAAGAAGGAAATGAGGTTTTTAGATAAGGAGGTTTGGGGGAAACTCCCTTTGCAGCTGCCTGGGAAGCAGCCTCCTCACTTTGCTCACCACGGCAAAGCCAAAAACCTGCATGAACCTGCTCAGCTCCAGCTCAAACCCCACATGGCCACAGTGGGAGGGAGGGGAGTGCTGGACCCAGCAGGATTTGGGGTTCAGGGGAGCAGTCCCTGAGGTAGCAGGGTATTTCCCCTGGGAAATACAGAGAACTGCAGCCTAAAACTATTTATTCTGAGCAAACAGTCAGAAACTAAGGGGAAAATGTAATTTTCTGCCCTGCTTGCCTGCACTGGCCATCACTCCAGCTACTGGCCACCAAAACCACCTGGTAAGCTGAGTCTAATGGCGAATATAATATTTTCAGGACCCTCTTGCAAGCTATGACGTCAATGGGAATGACCACGACCCCACTCCACGCTACGATGCCAGCAATGAGAACAAGTATGTGATGATAATTGCCATGGAGCAAGGGATTTGGGGGCTCCCTGAGGCTGGGTGTCCCCCTGGGGTGTCTTCTAGGTCCCTTTCCCCATTCCCAGTGCTGCAGAGGAGGCTGTGTTGAGGGCTTTGCACAGAGTCCTTGTGTTTAATGCAAATCCAGCCAGTGCCAAGCACACTAATTGCTAATGAATCCTCCAGCCATCCAAGGCAGCACCAGGGGATTCCTTGCCCTGGTTGGCGTTTGAACCACATGAGTCAGGATGGGTGGCTGAGATGGCAAAGCCTGGATGCATTTTTTGGGCTTCACTTAAAAGTGGGATGGTTACAGGTGGAAAGGAAACAGGAATGCAAAGAGCAGCCTGTGTAGAGGTGCAAGATGCAAAGAGGAAATTGCATTTAGGTGCAAAATGCAAAGAGGAAGTTGAATCAAGGTGTAAAATGCAAACAGCAGATTGGATTTAGGTGCAAAATGCAAACAGCAAATTGCTTTCAGCATTAGTTTCCTCCACCCCCTTGCTGTGGGTTTTGGGTAAGGGCAGTTTCTTCCTCTGCTCCAGCCTTGGGGCCAGTTTTGGGTGCTGGGTGGGGTGTGGCTGGAGGGATCCTTTGCCATGGCCATGGCTGATGGGGGTTTCTCCCGGCAGGCACGGCACTCGCTGCGCGGGGGAGGTGGCGGCGGCGGCGAACAACTCCTACTGCATCGTGGGCATCGCCTACAACGCCCGCATCGGAGGTGAGCCTGGGGCCTCTGCAGCTCCCCTGCCCTTCACCAACCCCTGAGGGACCGTGGCCACCTGGTCACACCAATGGGCTCCTGGGGCAGGTGGTGGGATGCTGCTCCCCCAGGAGAGAGTCTCCTCCTTGGTGCCTCGGCTGCAGGGAGCCCCAGGGGTGTTGGGGGAGGATGGATGATTGGGATCCAGGGGACTCTGGCTCCAGGTATTTGGGGTGGAAGCTTTCTGCTTCGGCTGCATCCTTGCTGTGAGGGTGCATGTGGATTGAGGATGTGGTGTTTTCACCCCAAAAGTCCATAACTGCTCTCAGGGGGTCTGTCCTTGGGGTGGCTGTGTTTGCTGTGGTCAGTGGTGCTGGCTGAGGTTCAGAGCTGATGTCACTCGTTTGTGGGGTCAAGGGCTGCAGAGGAGCTGCTCAGAGCAGGGGGCCTGGGGACATCTTCAAAATACCCTCACGGGGGGAAAACACCAAGAAGGTGGGGGACCAGAGATGCATGTAAGTGGGATCTTCTGCACAGCCCCTCAAATAACATGATGTGTGGAAAGCAAATGAATCTCTATCACGAAATTGGAGCCTGGTGCTAATTAGCATGGCGGAGTTAAATTGCATTAGCTGAGCTGGTTTGAACTGAGGCAGTTCTGGCCAAACCAGGCAACCCTGGGGAGATGAAGGTCTTAGCAGGGGTGGGAATGTGGTGTCCCACCTACATGGCTGGTGGAACTGTGTAGGGGACAAATGCCTGGAGTTCTTTAAGCCCCATCCCTGGCATGGTTGGAACAGGAGAGGGGCTTCAGGCATCAGCAGCCCCTCTTACCACCCCAGTGCTGCGAGAAGTGACTGTCAGGACCGTGGACCCAAGTGCCCACAAGTGCATTTGGGGTTTAATTCCTTCTTTTGGCTTATTCATCCTGGTTTTGCAGGAAACAGCTTTTATTGGGGTTGTGTCTGCATGAAAGCAGTGTCTGCAGGGATCTTGCTCTTGGCCAAGTACCTCCAGGGGTTGTCTGTGCTGGGAAAATCCCCAGAAATAAATAACCCCAGGGAGGGTGAAGAGTGGACTGGTAGGGCTGTAAGGGCTATGGCACATCATCCCATCCCATCTCCTGTGCCCCCGCCATGTGTGATGGCTTCTTGGCTCTAAAAACCCATCTCCAAGAACGTGCCAAGCAGCAGCAGAGCAAGGCAAAGCTCATGGTGGGATTTATTGGATCCTACAGGATCAGGCCATTCCCTTCATGCTCCTTTCGCTACAGCAGCTGTGGAGACGAGCGTTCCTTGTTGACTTTATGACGACCTCTGGGTCTCATTTTAATTTGCTCCCTTTAACGAGTGCCTTGCCTCAGGGGTGTGCTGGGGAGGTGTTGAGTGAGGCAAGGCACCTGGCAGAGGGCTGGGGGCTGGGGGCTTCCCACAGTGTGAGCAGGCAAAGGGGAAAAATAGAGTCTGAGCCGTATCAAGTTTGGGATCATGGAGGAAAATATGCTGTAGCTGCAGCAAGAGTGATTTTAGATGGATTACACAAATAAAGCAGCGATTAATGAGCACAACTTGTTGGGGAAGCCTATTTGTCACACTCAGAGAGCTCCCATCTAATTTTACTGGCTGCTCTTCAGTGCTCTTGCATTGCTTTTCATATGCCCTGGGCAAAACACATCACTGCTCAAGGAAAGGGCTCCTGCCATGCCTCCTCCTCTTCCCTCTCCTCGAACGCTCGCTTTGGAGGTCAGTGTTGCTCCCTGTGTGACACAAAGCTCATTTATTTTGCAGCACCCACCCCTGCTCCCTCCTGCTCCCCATTATTTGACCAGGGAGTCCCTCATTGTGGGTGGCTGTCTCTGGGCAGGCTTTGGGTTGACTTTAGGCTGATTTTGGGCTTGCTGATGAAAACAGCCACATTCAGCAAGCACAAACCCCATCCCTCAGCTGGTTTTCCTTGCCGTATGTAGCTCAGACACTGGGCTTGGCTTTTCGCCCCTTCTTCTTGTGTTTTCTTGTTGACAATGAGGAATTTTTTGGGAACAGTTCTGCTCCCTGGTTTTACATTTCTAAGCTTGGTTTTGGCTGGTCAGGGACAATGTCAGAAGGAGATATTTGAGTTGACTGGTGTCCAGAGCACAGCTGCAGCTGGAATGACATCTGCCTGCATTTGTTTGCTTTAAGACAAATACATGTGGAAGGGGAAATGCATTTTTATAAACCAGACTCTCCTTGGCTGATAAAATATGATGCTGAAATTTCCAGCATCACTTTTCCTGCAAGGGCTGTTTCTGGGCAGCCTGTTGGGGGTGCCTGGCACCCTCTACCCACTGTGTGGAGAAGAAATCCAGTGGGGAAAGGGTGATGGAGAGCAGAGGGGGTTGTGCTCTCATGTTACAGCAACCCCCCCAGCCCATCCCACCATGGCTGATGGGCTCTGCCTGTGAGCATCCTGGCTGGTACCTGCTGGCATTCCCAGCTGGACGTGAGAGCTATCCCAAGTGGCATTGTTGTCCCACCATGTATTGGGGTCCTGGCTTTAATTTTGGCCATACAAACCACAGGCTGGGTTTTTTCCTGGGACTTCTCCCCTTCCAGGGAACCACTGGCATTAGCTGGGCAGTGATGGGATTTGGGGACAGTCACAGTCATCCCCACTCAAGGGGAGAAGCTTCATCCCACCAGTGTGCCTGAAACTGGAGGGAATGAGTGTTTAGGAAACACCAATATCTTCCAGGTGGAGAAATATGCTAGCTAAGGTGGCAAAAGAGGAGAAAAAAGGATTTTAGTGGGGGGATTTTGTCGCTGGGGAGTGCAGTACCACTACCACCACCCATTCCCCACCAATAGAGGGGAAGTCAATTTTAGCACCCCTTTCTCCATCACTTGCCACGAGGCCAGCAACACAGAAAACTTCCCCCATAGCTCCCCAGCATCCTGCTGCCAGGCTCGTTGGCATGCGGGGCTGCGGGTTGAAGCTATTCCAGGCGTGCCTGAGCCGTGTGGTTTCCGCCGCCGCTAACAAAGCCCTTTGATTGCAGTCCTCACACTGTCATCCACGCCGTGAAGCCCTAATGTCTGATGTTTTTGTGCTTTTAGGCATTCGTATGTTAGATGGAGATGTAACAGATGTTGTTGAAGCGAAGTCGCTTGGCATCAGACCCGATTACATTGACATTTACAGCGCGAGCTGGGGGCCAGATGATGATGGGAAGACAGTTGATGGACCTGGTCTATTGGCCAAACAGGCTTTTGAGCAAGGCATTAAAAAGGTGTGGATCCCACAGCGCCCAGACGCGCTCGCCCTCCTCCTCCTGTCCCGTGGGAAGGGCCGTGGCCGGCCCGGGGTCGGGTCTGGCGTGGGGATGGGCAGCTCGGCCCCCTGAGGTGATGCCAGCACTAGGGCTGGGGCGGGGGGCAGCCAATCATCTCTAATTTTTCCTAGTTTTCCCTGGCGTCCCTAAGAGCTCCGGTGGATTTGGCGGCAGAGGGTGGTGACGGCGGGAGGTGCCTGGTGATGGTGGGACCCCTCGGCACGGCCCCGGCAGAGCAGGGAGGCCCCAGGTTGTGTTGCGAAGCTCTGCTGGGATGAGAAACCCAAAGTGGTTCTTGGGGGCGGTAACTTTGCACCCCAAAATGTCCCCCCTGCATGCTGGTGTGGACGGAAGCAGCAGCATCCCAAACCCCAGTATGTCCAGCCCCCTCCTCCACTCTCCTTGGGCTTCTGGAATCCTCTCCCAGAGGTCTCTGTCCTGTTAAGCATTCCCTTGGTTTCCCACCCAGAACAAGCAGCTGTGTCATGGGGAGGGACACAAGTGTTGCCACAGGATCTGAGAATGGATTGTTGTCCTTGAGATCCTCCAGTAAGAAAGTTCAGCCAACATCACATGTGATTGACAGGTGTCAATCCCTCATGGGGATGCCCTGGCATTCCTATGCCCCTTCCTTTTTTGGGTACTTTTTAAAAACGCCCGATATTGGCTAAAAGCATTGGGAAAAAGGCCTTTCTTGGCAGCTCGGTGGGCACTGTGGGAAGTATCAGAGTGGCTCAGCGCTCCACAGTGGGTTTTCCCTGGGTGATCCAGAGGATCTGGAGTTGGGGTTCCATTGCCAGCAGCCCCAGGTTGGGCTGTGAAGCCCCCACTTCAACCTCTGCCTCCACTCCTTCCTCTGCTGCCTCTTCCCTCAGCGTGCCAGGAGTCGGGGCGGCCTCTTATCTAAAAATAGGGTGGAGTGTTTTTCCCACTGTTTACTTGATTTCCTGCTGGGATGGTGAGCCTGCCGAGGAATCCATTGAAGTGCCGGGGAGTTCACGCCATGTAAATACGGGGGAACAAGCTGCTTCTTAGACCTGGTTTTTCCATGCAGGAGCAAACGGGCAGCAGCAGGATGCTTGCCTAGCACAGCCCCACTGTCTTGGGATGCTTGTTTTTGCCTCCCAGGGGACACCCCTGTGCTGCCACTGCCACCCCATGTTTGCAGCACCCACTATCCCGCACGCACAGCTCGTAATTGCCAACTCCATCTCCTTAAATAACGAGGAAAGCTGCAAGCAGATAGTTAACTGCCACCTTTAGCCCGAGCAAACAGCTGTAACCGAGTTATAAATCCTTAAAATTGAGTTTTTAATGGAAACATTAAAATAACCTTTATCTATTAGCGATAGGACTGCGCTGGGGTAATTTATCATCTTGTTTCTTGCTTCCTCCAGCCACACTTTATTAGTTCCCGAGCTAATGAGGGGATATTTATCCTGGTCATTCATGGAGTGCTGTTGGGCAAACACCCAGGCCCCGCAGTGCTGCAGAAGCAGGAGATGCTGTGCATCCCACAGCCAACCCATGAGCTGCTGGGGTGAGCTGGAGCAGCCCCAGCTTGGCCAGGGAGGGATTCCCTGGTTTAAAGGATGCCCAGATCCAGGTTTTATAGCAGCCAGGAGCCCCTCACTGGCATTGCATTGGCTTAGGAGGATGGCAAATTAAGAAGCTGGATATTTGGGGTCTGCCGACAAAGATCTTGATTGTTCCTTGTTTGAGAGCAAAGGGAAAGAATGGATTTTTCCAATCTGAAGCAGCTGCAATTCATGGTGAACTCTTACTCTGCGAGGAAATGCTGTCAGGTGTTAGCTGTGCATTGTTGTAGTGTCATTCATGTGCCTGTTCATGTCCTCATGTGACCGTGCTGGCTCCAAACCCACTTTCCCCCAGCACAGCCCTGCCTGGGCATCGTGGGGATGTGAGTTTGGAGCAGTTCTGAGCCTTTCTCGGGTCCCATGGGTGCGACGCTCGGGGTAAGGGATGAAAGGGAGTTCTGGGCTCCCAGTCTTCTGATCCCAATCAAAATCATTGCTACATCTCCACATGCTTGGCCAATTGTGCCTGGTTTTATTCCTCTGATTGGTGATTTGGGAAAGCTGGGGTTGCATGCAGTGGGACCCATCCTTGGAGGTGCTTTGACTTTGGTGTGGGCGAGCTGGACAGTCACTGCGCCGAGTGTGTGGACTGGGATGCTGCCACCTTGGAGATCCAGGAAACCTTGGAAAGTGGGACAGGAGATGCCAGCAGCAGGCTTGGTGGGCTGGCAAGCTGGGTTGAGCTCTCCGTGACGTGGAGCAGGGCAGTAATTCCCTCGGCAATTGTGCTTTTTCCTGCAGAGCTCCAGACAGCTCTATTAATCTTTGCTAGGGAAATACCCACCCAGTTTGGCTGGGAGGCAGCCCAGATAATGAAAACTTTCATAAAGTAAGAAAAGAGCCTGACTTAGACTGTGTATCCAGAGGCAGGGTCAGCTCAGAGAGCCTCTGCCCCAGGAGTGGGGCGAGACAGGTAATAAACCATCCCACTGCCCCCGGCACCTAAAGCCCACAATAAATCCCAGTGAATTCCTCCAGAGCAAAGCTGCTTTATTATTATTATTATTATTATTATTGTTATTATTTTTTTTTGTGGAGGAAGCTGCCACAGAGCAGTGGGAGGGAGGTAAACACCAGATCTGCCCAGGCGAGCGCCGAAATCTCTCCGTGGCAGGAGCAGCCTGGGGAGGATGGGGCTGCTCTGCTGCTTCCATCGCCTGCCAAGCCCAGCACTGCTCCATCCTCCCTGGACAGCCCTGCCTTACAGGGCACGGAAGAGAACCAGCCTCTTGATTTCCTGCCCCTAACCCTTTTGGATCACCAAAAATCCTCCTTTTTGGGATGTCAGCACCTTGTTTGTGAACCCCTGCAGGGCTGGGTTGTTCCTGGTTGGATGCAGGGGTGAATGGGGCTCATTCCCGTGGTGTTGGCTTCTTTAGGGGCCCCTCGTTGGCACCATGGCTGCTGCTGCTGCCAGGTGGGATTTTCCCTTGGCTCTGGGGAGGTCTGGGCAGCAGGCACACCACTCCTACTCCCCTGTTCCCAGTGGGGTCCCATAGCTGTTACCCAGTTACTCCATCAGATGTTCCAGCCAAGTGATGGGGAGGGGAGAAAAGGGTGGGATTTAAAAAATAAAAGACCAGCAAAAGAAACCTAAAGGATAGGCTGGGAGAAGGTTTCTGGTGGTTTGGGTGGTTCATGAGGGGCTTTGTGGGCTTGGGAGATTTGGGGTTTGGGGGTTTCCCTGACAGTTCTTCCTGCCCATCCCAAAAAGCACCGTGCTGTGTGTTAGTGCCTGCTCCAGGGACTCTTGAGTACCCGAGATGTTTTTCCCCATGGAAAATGGCAAAATCCTGTTGCTGGAGGCCCTCTGAAGGATTCCCCATCCTTGTGGGGAATCACTGCCTGTAAACTGGGGCTGGCTGAGCCGAGGGACACGTGTGGGGACTGATATAGGGGGCTGAGTGCTGGGCAGGGTGGCACCCATCCTTCCACCCTAACCAAACCCCCAAAAATCAGACTTACCCCCTCCTCCCCGTGCCGAGATGGCCTCTCATGCTGGGCAAACACCTCCTCTAACCCTCCATCCCCTCTGTGCCCGCAGGGTCGCAGGGGACTGGGGTCCATTTTCGTCTGGGCGTCGGGGAATGGCGGCAGGGAGGGCGATTACTGCTCCTGTGATGGCTACACCAACAGCATCTACACCATCTCCATCAGCAGCACCACCGAGAACGGCTACAAGCCCTGGTACCTGGAGGAATGTGCCTCCACCCTCGCCACCACCTACAGCAGCGGGGCGTTCTATGAGCGGAAAATTGTGAGTTTCACCCCAGCGTCGAGTGGGGCAGCATCCCCTGGGTGTTTTCTGCATGGCTGGGATGGGTGATGGCTCAGCTGGGAGAGCCAGGCTTTGTCCTGAGCTCTGCAGTGGGTTTTGCTCAGGGATGTCATGTTTTCCCTGGTAAATGGGTGAAAGGGCTGGAGGTTTGCAAAAATACCCGTACCCATGTAAATATTTACCTGTTCCCCAAAGTACTTGCTCACTGTATCTTGCTTTTTTTTTGAAAAAAGTAAATTTTGAGGATTTTTAGTCTGAGAGGGAAAAAAGAGGGAGGATGGAGGCATTTAACAGGGGTGTGGCAGCCCCAAACTGGGAGCTGAGACTTTCTGGAGCCAAAGAACTGCCTGAAAGTGTGTGCATGTGTGGATCAGTGCAGTTTTCCCTGACACTCAGACTATGTTTGCCCTGTCCCAAAAGCTGCTGTGGCCTGGTCAAAAGAGGGCTGATGGTTACTGACATCCCTGTGCATCATCTGAACCTTGGGAAGTAAAACATCTCCCACCAACACAGCACCTTATCCAGCCTGGGGAGGGAGTTTTCCATCCAAGTGAGGTCTTCTGACCAAAAATTGTGTGGGATTTGTTTTTTAACAAGTAAAAAATGTTTTTTGGTGTTGAGGAGTGATTTCTTTGACCCCCAAAAGATGAATTTCCAGCCAGAAAACAGAATGGAAGTGCCATTTCCATGGCACTCCAGGAGGGTTTGCATGGCTGAGGCCAGCCCCAGTCCAGTGCTATTGGATCATTGTTGGGAAAAAACGCCAACCAGCTTCCCATCCAGAAATCACCAGATTAGCTCAAAACTTAGGAGCCTTTTAAAACTGAGACAGAGCATCTCTTGGCCCCCCACCTCTTCTCCAAATTTTTGGTGCCCAAACCTCGTGCTCTATCTTAGAACAAAAAAGCAGGAAATGGCTTTTTTTCCCCTTATGCAAATGGAAATTCTTGCCCAAGACCAGGAGTCAGAGGTTTTAAGGAAAGTGTTTAGTATGGCCCAGCTCAACATGCACCCCTGGACATGTACCCACACCAGCTCACTCTGCTCCATCCATCTTTTCCTCCAGCTGATCCACAGCCAAATGGATTTTCTTTCCCCTTTCAAATAGTTTTTGCACCTGTGAGCAAAGGAAAATGGAAGCACGGGGGTGTTTTCTCATGCACCAAATGTATCTGCAGCCCATTTTTGGGGCTCTCTGCACCCTGATGGCACTGGAGTCGTGGCAAGGATTGGATACCAGCAGGCTCAGCTCCTCTCTGGCAGCATCCCAAGCAAATCTGGGGTGCTGGATGGGGTAGTGCCCGTGCTGGGAGCATTTTGGGGGCTGCAGCTCCTCTCTCCACAGGTCACCACGGACCTCCGGCACCGCTGCACCGACGGCCACACCGGCACCTCCGTGTCTGCCCCGATGGTGGCGGGCATCATCGCCTTGGCTTTGGAGGCAAAGTAAGTGTAACCTTGTCAGGCGAAAGGTTCCCACATTTAGCACCTGGTGAGCAAAACCTGAAAGAAACAAGGTGGTTTTGTTTCCTCCGGATCGACCAAAATGACACAAAGTTATTTTAAATCGCTCCTTTCTGGCAAGGTTTTATACAGTGTTGGTGTTTTGAATGTGATCTTCCCACAGGTGTTTTATTGACCTAATTCTTCACTTGTTGCCATCTGTTGAAAAGTTTGGGTTTGGTGACATCAGTCAGGCTTTTCAGTAGGTGCATTGAAACTGCTGACAGCCAGCTCCAAGGGGAGTTTTATAAATACTTCCTGGGAAAAAAAATATGTCAGAAAACATCGCAGACATTGGGAAATGTCAGCAGAAGTGATGGTTTTCAGCAAGTGTTGCATTTCTGGGGGAAAAGGGATACTTTTTCATAATGTCAAAAACTCACAGAACTTGATTATCAGCGACATACCCCTGGTTCAAACAAGCTGCTCTTTTCCTCTTGTCCCCATCCTGCTCCCATCCTGGTTCTATCACGGTCCCCCAGCCTAGGAACAGCCCTTGGGCATCCCTGTGTTGCTTCATGGAGTGTCTCCTCATGAGTTTATTATTATTTTTATGGAGTGGAAATAAAATTAAGGCTGGGAATAAGAATAAGCCTCGGGGCAGCGCTGCACTCTCATCTAGGGATGGTGATTGCAGCTCCATTCCTCCTCCAGTTTAATCCCAACACCCAGGTCGGGTGAGAGCATTTCCGGAGATGCCATTTTCATTACAAATATATTAAAAGCTTTAGATGTAATTTTTGAATTGCTTAACTGAGGCATAAACCGCAACATTAACTACCAGAGCATTCCATTATGACAAGAGAGAATAAATTGAATTTCTTTCTTTAAATGTTGCTCGAGAGCAATATAAATCCCAGCTTGAGATGCTGAACAACTGGCTGTAAGTAAAGCGGAGAAAATTCTCCAGCAATATCCCTGAGTTGGGGTTGTGAGGGGGCTCAGAAGCACAGAGCACTCAGTGTCCAGCATTCTGAACACACAAACCCAGTCTGGGGAGGTAGAGGCAATTTGGGTTTAATTTTTCTGTTTCATGAAAAACCCAGGTTTTATTTCCAGCAATTTTTTGCTGTTATTCCTATAAAGGGAAGGTTTGCACAGCATTGTGTGTCAGCGAGCTGCCAAGCCCACTATCCTGCCTCAGGATGTGCTTTGCTCCCTAAGTCCTGCAAAAAAAAATGGGGAAAACCTTCCTGATTCACTTCATTTCTACCCTAGAGTGTGAGAGCTAAATGGCCTTATCCAGGAGTAAATCCTGGAATTCCCATGGGCATGCAGCATCCCTTCCTGGGGCACCTCAAGTGGTGGCAGAGTGTCAGCCTTTAAATCATCAATTCTTGCTTTTTTTTTTGAGCAGGAAAGAGGGGTGGCTGGTGTGGTTTTTGGGGTTTTTTTAACTCAGTGGGGTACCTGCTGCTGCTGGGAGGACTGGGAACAGCAGAGCCACCCCATGAGCCACGTGTCATTGCAGCCCCCTGCTCACCTGGAGGGATGTCCAACATCTGCTGGTCAAAACCTCGCGGCCGGGGCACCTGCGAGCGCCTGACTGGAAAACCAACGGGGCGGGGCATAAAGGTGAGGGGCCGTGGGGATGGAGGTGGCAAGGCAAAAATGGCCAATCAAGGGAAAATAAAGGTCTCCAGAGCTTTGCTCATGGGGACAATTCACTGTGGGTGGCCACTATCAGGTTCCTCGGGAGTTCCTACCTTCAGGCTCTTAAGTGGAGGGAGGAGAGGGCCGTAATTAATGGAGTGAGATGCTTGGAAGTCTTCTTGGTGGAGATTTGGAAAACTTGTTTGATGGAGACTCTCCTGAGACTCTCCAGAGTTTCCTGCTACTTTCCTTGGGCTGCTCCCAGCAGTGCGTTTTCCATGGTGCCAGTGTGGATTTGGGGTGTAACTTGGCCAGGGTGATGAGCTCCATGTGTTGAAGCACCTCATACCCCAACGGGGTCGACTCCAAACCTTCCCTGATGGTTGGAGGATGCTCCACCAAGCTCCTGATCCCTGCTGGGAAAGCTGAGGGTTTCTGAGTCTTCTCTCTTTCCAGTTAGCCATCTATATGGCTTTGGGCTGGTGGATGCTGACGCTATTGTGGTGGAAGCCAAGAAGTGGAAGATGGTTCCTCCCCAGCACGTCTGCGTGGGAAGCCTGGACAGGGTGCCCAAGTGAGTATTGTGGGGTCTGTGCCTATGGTTCAGTGAAATGCAGGTCCTATGAGGGCTCTCCAGAGCCAGCTTTCACAATGGGTGATTTTTTTTCCCTTTGGCAAGATTTTGCTTCCCAGATGAGTGATCAGCAGGGAGTTTTTGAGGGTTGACAGTGAGAGACCAGACCCACCTTTCCTGCTGGGTCCTACATGAGCAGTGATGTGTTGGTCTCTCTGCCCTTACACAGAACATTTTGTCTTGATGGAAGACACCAAAAACTGGTGATTTTTTGCAAAGATCCCCAGTTTTCCAATATCTGGGTTCTCTTTGAATTTGGCTTCAGGTTTAATCTAGCGTAGGTTCACATCTCATCCTTGGTAGGTCAGTCCCTCCTAGGTAAAGAGTGGGATCAGGGATCTGACCAAGTGGACACTTCTCATTTACCAATGTCTGGCTGTAGAGTGAGAGAGTTGTTAATCAGAAAAGTCTTTTAGAGACTTGCATATGCAAAACAGGAATGAGTGCAGAGCCAAGTGTGTTCATGAAGCTATTTATCTGATACAGACACTAATTACAGCCCAAAGAGGAGCACTGCACTCGTAATTATAATAAACCAGCGCCCTTGCAGCCCATAAGGCATAGATCTTCGAAGCACTTCAAACTCATCTCGTTACCATCCAGCAATTCTGCAAATCCCCGTGCTAGGACACTGGGAATTGCAGTGGCAGATAAGATAATTTTTGCTGTGAAGCAGCAGGAGACCAGGTTCAAATCTAACAGGGTGTCCTGGGAGCCAGGGGCACTCTGTCCCCATCCCAACACAGCGCCCTGTCCCTGGCAGGTACATCCGAGCTGACCACGTGCTGCGTGCCAGCACCCTGAGCAGCGCCTGCGCCGAGCAGCGGGAGCAGCACGTGCTGTACCTGGAGCACGTCGTGGTGCGGCTCAGCATCGCCCACCCGCGCCGGGGGGACCTCCAGATCAGCCTCATCTCTCCAGCTGGGACACGGTCACAGCTCCTCGCCAGGAGGTGAGAGCAGCCAGAGCCAGGGTGTGTCTGGGTTGGGCAGCATCGTCCTTTAGGGGGGTTGCTGTGAGTTTCCTCGGGTTTTTGGGGAAGGTGGGAAGCATGCCCAGGTTTCAGCTGCAGGAGAGCTTGTTGTAAGGGTGTGCGCGTGCAAGGATCCCTAAAATCCTTGATTACCTATCTACCTTTTCTGATAAAATACGACATTCAAAGTCACATTTCTTGGTGCATGGCATTACTGTTGTAGGGTGTTTGACCACTCCAACGAGGGCTTCAAGGGCTGGGAGTTCATGACTGTTCACTGCTGGGGGGAGCGGGCAGCAGGGGAGTGGACACTGGAGATCCAGGACACGCCATCCCAAGTGCGCAACCCCGCCGTGCAAGGTAAGGACCCCCAGTGCCCACCAGTCCCTCTCGCTCCCAAAACCCTTTGTAGGCTGCTTTGCTTAGCTGTAAATTTTGCTGTGAGTTTTATGGTCTCCAGCAAAACTGTATTGCCCAAATTTTCAAGAATGGGAATGAAACGTCAGCTCTGAATGCAGGAGGCTGCCGGTCTGGCTGAGCTGGAAGTCAGTTTTCTCGCAGCAGCAGCAGTAAATTGGCTGCACCCAAGAGCCAGGTTTCCAAAATTAAACTGTAATGAGTCAAAACGAGGAAACCCAAGAGCTGTAATTGTTGTTTGTTTGTTTTGCTTCACTGCTGGGACATCTGGCATGTGGGCTGGTTGTGCAACGGCGCAAGGGGACGATGCCCCTCGGGCTGCAGACGGATCGACATCCTCCCTGGACTGCCACCGTGCTGCTGGGGGGTGGCTGGGCTCAGCCTGGCCCCCTGCATGTCCCCAGCCCTGCTGTGGCCCCCCTCCCCTGCTGCCTGACCCCTTCCCAGCACAGGAGCCGTGTGGGCAGGATCTGGCCCCGCCGGGAAGCGGCAGCCGCCTCGCTGGCTGGGGGCAGCGGGACATGAAGCATCCTGCCTGGGGCTGGCCTGTGTTGTGGGGGTGTTAAATCCACACAATCATTGATAGGAAGCCAGGAGTATATTAAAAATTTCTCCCACGCTACTTTCTGGCGGGAGGTGCACGTGGGGGTGCATTGCACAGAAGGTGTTTCTGTTTGCTGCCTTCACCCAAAATCTTTTGAACTCGGGGAGCAGCAGCAAAGCGCCCACAGAGCTGCTTTTCCCCAGTATTTACAGTTTGTGGCGGGTGTTTCTGAGCCCCTCATGGGCATGGCAAAACAAAATGAAAATGAGTGCATTAAGTCATCCCCTCAAAAAGTCTGCACTGGGTTTGAAGCAGAGAGGGCACAGCAAGAGGAAAAAGGGAAGATGCTCCCAGCTTGTAGCAGAAATGGGTATTAAATGTTAATTTAATACCACTAAATTGGTTAATTTAATATCAATTAAATACTAAGAGTGTCATGTTGCTGGTACTGCTGCACCTCCAAATCAGCCCTGTGCAGCCTGGGCTTTCCTCATGCAGGATGTTTTAGATTTAAAGCAAATTCAAGCCTTTTGCCAAAGGCACTTCCCCGCTGATACTGCCGTAGCTTGACCCTTCACAGGCTCCACACCAGCACTGCTCAGTGCAGCAGGTGTGTCCTCTCATGCCTTTGGGAGAGCCAAGGGATTTGGGTATTGGAAATGTTAAGCCCTTCCTGGAAACAGAGGGATTAGGAGTTAAAGCCGAGCACGCTGTGGGCATGAAGTGACTTGCATTGATGGGGTATTGGAAGAAAAACATCGTTGGAAAGAAGCAGCAGCATTTTTGGACTCTCTCCACAAAGCCATGTGGCTCATGCAGGGTCTTGGTGTGGGTGTAAGGCCTTGGAGGGGTCTCACCAGGTGCAGCACAGTGTTTTGGGGGATGCCAAGCTCATACCTCTTTTGTGTCAGGCAAAGAGATGGCTGGAGCAGCAGCAGCAAGAAATAATCCAGTGTATGCCGGGTGGCTTTTGTCAGACAGAAATAATCCTCTATTGTGGAGCTTTTAAAATTACTGGTTCTCTCCAGCATTGGACTCAGAGACTGTGGTGATGCTGCAGTTCCTCAGATGAGTTCTGGAATTAAAAATCCCTTGTAAGTGCCTTGAACAGCTGCATTTGTGTGGGCTGGAAGCTTAGGGGCTCATGAACATTTCTGGGTGTTCACTGTTTGCTTCTGCATTGCTGTGCCAGTGGTGACACCCTGATGTTCCAGTCCACCCTCCTCCTGCTTCCCCCAAAACCGGGTCCCCCAGAGATGGGCAAGATGGGGACCAGGATGGGTGATGTTGTGCCCACCCCACAGGGAAGCTGAAGGAGTGGAGCCTCATCTTCTATGGGACGGGCGAGCACCCCTACACTGCCCTGAGTGTGCCCCAGTCCCGAGGGAGGTCCCTGGAAGTGCCAGCATCGGAGATGGAGCCATCGAGAGCCGCCTTCCTGCAGAGCCAGGTGGAGGTGGTGGAGGAGGAGGAGGAGTACGCGGGTAAGCGCTGCCTGAGCTGCCACGTTGTTCCCCCAGAGTACCCAGGAAAATGAAAACCCTGATAAAAACTGGGGGAGCCACCAGGCCTGATCCTGCCTGGGGCTGAGGCAGCCTGGGAGGAGCAGTGCCTGTGGCCAGCACGGGGCAGCAGGATGGTGAAATTAGAAGGTAGGAAAATGCCCCGTCCTAGCCACAAATTGGTGGTGCAGCTGTCTGAGGGGTAAAAAAAGCTCCTCTGCCCACCTTCCCTCCTCCAGCACGGGCAGGGGCGGGTGTCTCTGCTGCTCCCTGAGGAGCAGGTCCCTCTTTCAAAGCTGCTCCTGAACCAGTGTTCAGCCAGAAAATGGCTGGGTGGGATTCATTCTGGGAAGGATGAGCTGCAGGAAAGACAAGCACCCAAGGCCGTGCAGATCCATAGGATAGATAGGATAAAGTTTAAAATATAATAGATATAGGATATAGAATAAGATAGGTGAAGGGCCCAGGTGTCCATTGGTCCAGGGAGGGTGTGCTCAGGGCATCCTGGCAGTGGTGCCTGGAGGGTGCTCAGCTTCTCCCACACTGAGGCAGTCTCTCCCTCCTCAGGTCCGTGCCACCCTGAGTGTGGTGACCAGGGCTGCGATGGCCCCAACGCCGACCAGTGCTTGAACTGCATCCACTACAGCCTGGGCAGCGTGAAAACTGGCAGGTGAAGGGTGGTGGGGTGTCCCCATGGGGTCCCGGGGTGGCAGCAGCACCTTTTCTCTGGTCTCTCACCTTAGTGTGGGTGATAGATGTTTGCACAGAGAAAGAAGCATATGGGAAATTAAAAGGGTGGAGAAGGAGGTGTGGGGATCCCTGTCCTTAGTTAGGGTACAGTGGGCTGGAGGACATGGAGCTGGAGAGCCCTGGAGGACCCTGGCCACATAATCATGAAGCTTTGGCTTCGCCAGCTGGGGTCACCCACATCCAAGGGACAGCCAGCTGAGCTGCCAAATCACTTCAGGGACTGCGGTTACCACACCTCAGTCTCTTGGGATTGCACAGGGAAACTTTACCTACGGCTAGGACAAGAGAGTTCCCATCTCTGTATTAGAGCTGTGACTTTCAAGACACAATAAATCACAAGAATAAGAAGCAAAGGTTGCCAAGGCTGGGGGACGCCCCAAACGCTGTGGGTGAGGGGACAGTGGTGGGTGCCTGAGGCGGGAGGTGACCGGTGCTGGCACCAAAGCCCGGGCACTCCCGGTTCCCTCCCCAGGATGTGTGTGAGCTCGTGCCCCACTGGGTTTTTCGGTGACAACGGCGCCCGGAGGTGCCGGCGGTGCCACAAGGGCTGCGAGCGCTGCGTCGGGAGGGGACCGAGCCAGTGCACGGCCTGCAAGAGGAACCTCTACCACCACCCTGAGATGGGCACCTGCGCCGTGCTGTGTCCGCCCGGGTTCTACGCTGAGGAACGTAAGGATGTTTATCATTTGCAAGTTGCAGCATGAGGATGTGCAGGGGTTGCTTCTATTTTAAGTGCTATGGGTGGAGGACATGCCTTGATTCTCGAGTATTGGCTTTGAATTTCCCTCTCGACACGCTTTGCATGGGGAAGGGAGGAGGGAAACCTCTGGGTGTTCGGAGGGTGGTGCAAAGCAGAGGTGCTCAACCCAAAGCTCTTAATTAGAAGACTGTAATTAATGATCCTGGCTGCTTGCAAAGCATATTTCTTTTTAGCAAGCAGTGACAGATAAGGTCACCTGCAATAGCAGGGATCTGTTGGGGAGGGATGTGCCTTTCCACCCTGGGGAGCTGGTGCTGGGGTGCAGTGGGGCTTTGCGGCTCCGACTGCTGCTTGCAAATCACCGTCCGGATTTTATTCTCCCTGCTTTGCTTTGTTTTTTGAAAGGTCAGAAACGCTGTCTGAAATGTCATCAAAGCTGTAAAAAATGTGTCGGTGAAGCAGACAAATGTACTGCATGCAAAGAGGGATTCAGGTAAAACACCAGCACAAGAGGAGTTTATACCTGCAGCATTCATACCTGTGGTTTAAATTTTGGAAAACCAATGGGAAATTAGAGAGTGAATTAGAGAGATCCTGCTTCCATGGTGCTGCAGCTGTGGTGCAGTGTGCTGGAGGTCTGGGAATTTAAAGGTGGTGATTAGTGTCTCTTTCTTAGCTGAAAACCGTGGTTTAAATTTAATTTCATTTTCTCCAGCTCTTTCCAGGGTGGTGGGTAAGTGCTGTTCAGAGCTGGTACCAGCCTGAGCTGCTCCAGAGAGGCTGAGAATCGCCCCTGCAAATGCAGAAAACCTTCTCTCAGATTCATCCAAGCTGAAAATTTTATTTGATGTACCTGTCGAGTGGGGCTAGTACAGAACAGTGGTTTTCCAGCACTGCAGGTGCAGGCAGGGCTACCCTGACGCTGTGAGGAGCAATGGGTGCCACTGCTGCTGGCCCCACAGCACCTGTGGGATGCAGAGCCCAGTGTCAGCACTAGGGAGAAGCTTTTGCCATCCCCAGTTGCTCATGGAAGTACAACCCCATAGCAGTCTGCAGTGTTCAGGCACTGTGAGTGAGTCAGAGCCACAGTGTAGCAGCAGGGCTCGCTCAGACAAAGAAATTCCCGCTGCCAAAAGATTATCTACTTCTTCGGAAAAGCACAAGTGGAGGCACTTGTCAGACATAATCTGCACGGTGCTTGTTTTTTATTGTCCAATATCCTTTTAAGCCGGGACTTCAAATCATCCCTGCCACGGCAAAGCAGCACCGGCCCAGCCACGGCGCTGAACCAATTTCCTTTTATTCCGGGGAGCCTCAGTTGTGCAAAAGGTCTTTGGGAGAGCCTGGCTGGCTGCCCATGGGAAAAAAATAATTTTATTTCCTCCTGGATACTTAATTAAGGAACCCGCAGCTGTCCCTTTGGTCCAGGCAGGATTTTAATTTCTCCTAAAACGCTGGCTGGCTTTCCAACACCTCCTGTGCTGCGGGCTGAGGATGCCGTGGGACATGGGGAATGTGGGGATGGGAATGGGCTGTACTGAGTCCCCATATCCCATAGCTTTGGGTGCAAATGTTCTCTGCTTTCCTGGCAGCCTGGCGGGGGAGAGCTGTGTGCCAGAGTGCCAGCCTGCCATGTACCTCAGCCGGGAGCCCCGGTGGTGTGAGACCTGCCCTGCCAGCACAGGTACGTCCTTGACCCCACAGCAATCCATGCAAAACCCCAAAGCCCTCGTGCTTCAGGAGCCAATTGCCACCGTACCCACCCTGAGCTGAGGCAGAGAGTGCTGGAGGGAAAGCAGTCCCACGTCTCCAGCACGTCCCGTGAGGTATATGTTCATGCTGGAAAGGTTTTTAGGGGAGTTTTTACATTTTTATTAGAGCCATTTTTTATTTCTCGATCTCCCCGAAGCCAGGTGCTTTAGTTTAATAAGGTTGCGGGGGAGGCTGTAAAACCCTCTCGGAGTGATGGAAGGTGGCTTTGCAGAGGATAAAAATGTCAGGCAGCTGAGGTGTGTTATCCTGTGTTATCCAGTGTTATCCTGGCCGCCCCACGGTGCTGGGCTGGCCACTCCTGGCTTCCTCCAGCTGTCTCAAGTTGCTCAGCATTCCCTTTAAATCCTCCCTTTCTTGTTTCCTGCAAGTCCAATTACTTTCCATTGTTAATATTTGCGTCTGCCCTTGAAATCATCATAGATCTGATGATAATATGATCCCTAGACAATCCATGTTCAGTGGCATGAGCCTCTTCTATCATACATGGGAAATTGCCTTAGACTAAATCCAAAATATTTATTGATCTAGTTGGCAAGCCTGGAAGGGAATGGGCTCTTAATCCCTGAAGAAAATTATTTCCCTTCTAATTCTTATTCCAGTCAGTGTGAACGTTCTCCACCACAATTATTTTTCCAGCCTTTTCTCGTCTCCTTTTCCTGCATAACCATTTCTCAAGCTTGGTGCGTGGAAGCCCTTTAATGATACCACCTCCATCACGGAGCTTTGCTGTCCAGCCACAACACACAGGCATCAGAGTGGGGCCCTCTGCTTTCCCAGCTCCTCTCTCGAGCCCTTTCCTCCTCCAGCTCCTCCAGTTTAGCACCTCCTTTTCCACCCTGGGGAAACCCAAACTGGTGCATGCTTGGGAATGGCGGCTGATGGCCAGGAGGGGATTTTGATGTGCTGTTCCTCACTGAGCCCTGGTAGCCAGCTCCTGGCTCTGCAGAGGGACAGACACTGGGTCCTGGCTGAGTTTTTTGGGGTGGAAGCTTGAGTTTTTTGGGGTGGGAGCAAAGCACATGCATGGGGCCCTGTGGCACAACAAGGATCATGAGCAAGACAGAGCCAGGCTGGTGCCCTCATCACATGTGGGGCTGTGGCCATGCTTGCACTGTCTCCAAAACCACTCAGGTGCCATTTTGCCCTTCTCCCTGTCCCCACAGGGCCAGGTGAGGAGGACTGCACCCCCTGCACCCCTGAGGGCTCTGCACCCCACTGGCGCTGTGTTCCTGCCTGCCATGAGGGTTTCTACCCCGCTGACAGCCACGGGCTGCCCAACAAAGTCTGCAAGAGGTACGGAGCCACCTGAGCAAAGCCAGGGCCCATGGGCAGCACTGCCAGTCGTGATAGGATAATGCTGGAAACAGCTCACAGCTTGATGGAAATTAAAATACGGATGATGGAGCCAGGGCAGCTGTGGGGCTGGACCCCACACGCCCCTGCCCTGTGGATTTCAGAGCAGTGGAGCCGCACGCTCCCCTGCTCAGAGCCAGCCAAGGTGTCTTAGGGCTATGGTGGAAGGGGCTCAGCCTCAGCCCCAGGCTCTCTGGAGGAGGTGTGGGAGGAACAGCAATGTTTAGGTAAATATTCCAGCTTTCCATTAAAACTGTTGGGTTTGCCCCATGGCCCTGTTGGAGGAGTGTTCCCTGCTCCTTGGCCCGGCACGGGGCTGTGTGAGGGAGATGCCGGGAGGCAACAGTTTGCTCCCACTCTCTCCAGAGCTCTGTGCTTTAAGTGGGGAGTGGGAGTGGATTCACCCTCATGAAAGCAAACACAAAAGCCAAGGATTAAAGTTGACTTGGGAACACACAACGCCATCCCTGCCTGCTGGGGTTTCACTCACCTGCATTGGCTCTTCAGCAGGGAGGAACAAGAGACCTGCATCCCTTCCCAGGGATTTCAGGCACAGTCTCCACAAGCCACTGTCCCAGGCAAGAAGCACAGTGCTGGGCTCTTTACTCTGAGCAAATGGATGGCAGCAGCACAGGTTCCCTTTGCAGCCCTTTTTCTAGCTGGGATGGCTGGGAGGAGAGGTGCATGTCCCACTGAATCTTTCCAGAAGGCAAGAGCTTTTGGGATGTCACTAGCTGTCACTGGGCAACAAGCTGCCACCACTGAGCCCATTTTCCCAGGGTTTCAATAACTTTTCAAGCTTCAAATTTGCCATTTTCCACATCCTCTGCTTTGGTCTGGCTGTCACAGTGCCAGCAGGTGACACCCCATTTTGAGGGGCTGGCCCAGGGTGTTGGTGCTAGCTCAGGCCACAGCAAGGTCTCTGTCCCCAGGTGTGATGATAACTGCTCAGCCTGCGAGGGCTCCAGTGGAAACTGCCTCAGGTGTAAGGAAGGTTACAGCCTCCTCGGTGGCTCCTGTGTGACAAATGAAACCTGTACCAATGGTAAGTGGCAGAACTGTTGGCACAGTAGTGCTCCCCTGGTAGCAAGAATGAGAGGTTTGGGGGATTCCCTTCACCATTTAAAGCTAAAAGTGCTGGAGCTCCTGGGCTTGCTGGGGCATGGCTGCAGCAGACTGGGCTCCGGCTGTGGGGGGGCAGGTGGCTCACCTGGCATTGCTTCTGGATATCTGCCTGTTGCTCAAACACACCCAAGTGTTTGTATTTCGTTACAGTTTGGTCTTGAGGCTAATTCTCCCACTCAATGCAAAGCTCCTTTATTCCTTCATTAAAACCATGTGAAAGATGCCCTTAAAAAGCGACTCCTTTTCAATTCTCTCTCCCCCAACACTGGCACAATTGCAATGCCTGTTACGTGCAATGTTTGTTTATTTAAAATGTTAATCTGCTCTCATTTTCTCTTGTTCCTCACCCTGGCCTCCCAGCTGACAAGACTTTCTGTGAGATGGTGAAATCAAACAAGCTCTGTGAAAAGAAGCTGTTTGTGCAGTTCTGCTGTCAGACGTGTCTTATGGCCGGGTAAAGTTCAGCGGCCGCATCCATCCAGGACTTCCACTGACTGCCAGCCCAGTTTTGCCAAATGTTTAGGACAAAAGTTTATTTTTTCAGCTTTGGGAGAGTTTACATGGTGCTGTCAAGCATTCGCTCGTAAGTTTGATAGCTTTAATATCACTGTCGGCGCGTTTCTATAGCAATATGTTAAGCAGAGATTGGAGCGTACCCTGAGTGATCAAGGCCTGGAAGCAGCAGACAAGAGGTGATATTAACACTCTCAAACACTCCTGGTGAGCAGGGACCAATGCATGATCCATGTACACACGCTCGGTTCTTCGCAGAAATCCTACTGAGCCGCCCGCTCCGAGTGGCCGGCGGGAGCCCTCACCACAAGGGATGCAGGACTCCACACCCCTGCGAGGGAAGAGCCAATTCTGGCTCATTTTTGGTACCCTTTTGTGCCAGGTGCCAGCTGATCTGAACCTGCATTGCCAGCACTGTGCTCTGTAGACAGGTAAAACGATGAACCAGGCGGCTCCGGAGCAGGGCCCCACAGCCCAGTCCGGCGCTCCTGTTCGGATTCGGTCGGGCACTGCTTTCCTCTGGCCGTGGCAATAACTGGAGGTTTGAGGACCAAAGCCAGAGCTGCCTCATGTGGCTCTGCAGGTGTGTCAGCCCAGCAGGGCTTTGCCCTGCAGGTAACTGCAGCCAGGCAAAACCCGTGTGCCTACAAGGAGTCGTAGGGTTTTGGGAGGGGGTTGTTCGCACGGACCAGCCTTACCACGAAATGTATTTCCCTTCTGAAACTGCTTGTACATTGCTGATTAATTCAGTTTTGGAACAAGCTAAATCCGTCCTCTAAACGAGATGTTGTCCCAATTAATCTTTCTTGGCATTTTTCGTTACGATCCTCCCCATTTCGTTGGGTACACCCCTCTCTCTCTCTCACAAAATCCTCCTGTTCACGGCAGTGATTTTCCTTGGGCATCTATTTCCCAAATGAGACATTCCAGGGATCCAGCCAGGAAACTTAATTCTACAAAACCCTTCCCCGAAACAAACCTTTTCATGCTCTCTCTTAATAGTAAGTCATGTGGTGTTTATATAATTGTGTTTAAAATATCCTTGGCTATGTTGTTTTACAGATTTTTAAAAAATAACTTATACAATCCTTGTTTTTTTTCTCTATGGACTATTTTTTATATGGGAGTGGGGTATCTTTTTGTGTCTTATTCCTTCCTTTTCTCCTCTCTGACCCTGCAAAGCCACTCTTTGCACCGGACATATGTAAACACTCTTTCCTACGCTGCATGTTCTGATTTTCATTGTTAATAATTTTAATGAGTTAAAACTTTTGCCAGTGAAATTCCTAGTACGAATTGTCACCAGTTCCACACGGAGCTGGGATAATCCCTGCTTGGTTTCAGCTGCAACGACACCTGCCCTGCCTGGGCTTGCCCACAAGAGCTCACCTCAGCCAGGTGAGGAGGGAAAAGCCACACTGTCTCCAGCCCTCACCTGTCTGGAACAAATCCAAGGAAAGACGGAGCTTTGATGAACTGATTTTAAGTTAATAAACTATTGATCTCCACTGACAAATGAATGTGTGCTTTTTCCAAATTCATGCAGCCCTGACTGGAGGCACTGCATGTCCTTACTTTGCTGGACAAAGCAGCTCCCCTGGCTGGAGCTCCTGCTCAGCCCAGAGCACCTGTGCGAGAAACGCTCAGGAACAGATGAGCTGCATCTGCAAAAACCTCACTATTGCTGTCATAAAGGTCTTTTGCCTCCAGAAGAAACTCAAATCGCGAATACCTGCCCTGTGCCAGGCTGGGCTGGTGCACCCAGGGCCATCTGTCTGGGGTTTGGGGCTGTGCTTGGGCATGGCTGGGTGTATTCTCCAATGTGGGGGATCCCGGATGAGCTGGCAGAAGGGCTTGCTTCCCTTCCCCACTCATACAAGGAGCATCCTGAACTCCCTAGTTCCCCACTCCCAGCAGCTGGGAGCCGCGGGGCAACTGCTCCCTGTTGGCTGTCTGGGAAGGAGAGGAGGTGTGGTTGGGGAATGGAGGGAGTCCTGGAGCCCTTTGTTTGTCATGTTGGTTTTGCAACAATCATGGGCCGAGTGCCCAGGGTAGTGCCTGGGTATCTGGAACTGAGCTTTTTAAGTGGGGAAAAACAGAAAAGAATGGAGCTGTCCCACAAAGGAAGATGCTTTCTCAGAGATGTGCAGCTCTGAGCTCCTGCATTTTGTTGGTCTTCACATTCATCAGATGATAAATGTGAATTAATCACATACAGTGATTCCTTCTCTTGCTACAGGATTCCCTTTCAGTCTCAGGCCAAACCAGAGGTCAGAACTTGGGTGACACACTCCTGGCTTCTGCCCCTTTGGTTGGAAAATACCAAACTTCATTTCTCCTGCTGTGTTAGTGAAAAAACAGGAGCTGTGGATCAGGAGTGCTGTGCCAGCCTTCCAGTTTTCAGGCTCACAGCAGCCTGCCTCTAAATACTGCTCCCTGGTATATTTAGATGTACTGAAATGCTACAAAGAAAGGAAAATGCTTACTCGTACATCTTGACATAACTTAAAATACACACTGGGGAAGGCAATGCAATTTAAGATGACCAGTCCCCAGCAGTCCCAGCTCTATCCTGCTTTTTGCTGCCTTCCAGCCTGCCAGGGAAAGAAAAACAAATTCTGCACATTGAATTCATGCAACAACATCAGCTTCCAGCGTTTCCCTCAGAAATCATTCTTGTAAAGTAATAAAATTCAGATTATTTCTCCAAGCTGTTGCAATACTTGCTCGGAGCTATTAAAGTCTGACTGGTATGCTCAGAGGATCAAAGTGGCTGTGTCTTCAAGATAAATGCATATTTAGGCAATTTATTAAAGCTCATTTCTCTGTTGTCTCTTGGCACCAAAGCCAAATCTATAATAGCTGTTTTCTGGAAAATCTTAGCACAGCCTGACTCCTCGTTTGCAGTTTGGCCGTGGGGTTGCAGCCACGGCCATCTGCCATTGTGTAGTTGGCAGGTGGGGAACACAGATCTTAAAAATCATTGCTTTGAGTTTCCATTGCAAAGAAAGGGCTGTCGAGAGCTTGTGTGCAGCGTCTGAGACCCAGAATCCATCTGCTCGCAATTACAATTCTATTGTGGCTGTAGAGCTGAGGCAAACAGATGTATTGTGCTAAGGGAGACAGGTCCACATTTTATTTGGCCTTGTCAGAGGCAGGACCTGCTTTCCAGGAGGCTGAAAAGAGTCTCCTTTTAAGAACTGCCTGAAATGACTAAAGTCTCTGTTGTCTTTAACGCTGCATGATGCCTGAGTCATGTACAACAGTGCTGCTAATTCTTGGTTTTTTTCCTATGACAGCTCCCTCTTGTTCTTGCTCCCTCCTATGTTATAAAACAATGCAGCTGTTTTAAAAACCTGACTCTTTGTTTTCCCATACGGCTTTGGTGAGGGAGTTTTCACAGCAGGGAGCACAGGAGCTGCCTGAGCCCGGCTGACCCCTCTGACGCTGCAGTCCTGGCCTGAACCAGGCGTCATGCCCGGGGTGATGATGCCCTTAGAAGCTCCCAAAAGAAAAGCATGAGCCATCCCTGTGCAGTGCCAAGCGTGGCTGCAGCGTTTAGCCTGTTATCACATCCTCTGGGTTCACAGAAATGTCATGGCTCACAAAAAATACCCTTCCCTCCACAGCAGTGGAGACAGAAATCATCCTTCTCCTTCTGCTCTGTGGGGCTTGAAGGCTGGGGAAGAATTTCCCCAGAAGCAGTGGCTTGGTGGCATTCAGCAGGTTTTGGGGTATGGGGGTAGTCAATTGTGTCCGCTTACAGGTCACTTTCAGTCCAGTCACCTGCACTGTGGTTCACCCACCAGCTGAGCCCTCCCCGTGATGCCAGGCAGTGCCCCAGCCTCAGACCCAGGGACCCGGGAGGGAGTTCCTGGTCAGACACAGCAGCCAGAGCCACCTCAGCTCCCCCAGTGCGACTTCCAGCTCTTCCTTGCTGCTCCCCAAATTCCTAAAGCCGGATAGAGGGATGCAGTGACATCTGCACACACGTTTTCCCTCATGGATAAAGTGTGTGTGTCGTGCCACAGCCTGTGGGCTGTTCCCAGCCCATCACGGCACCTCTGACGCCAGGAATGCACATGGAAGTGACAGAGAAACTGCCCCAAATGCTGCAGGGGGATGGTCCTTATGGGCAACAGAGCGTTCAGGAGCAAAGGCTGAGCTGCAGCTGGGATGGAGGGAAAGCACCAGGAGCTGAGGTTGTGGAAGGTGCCCTGACTGTGCAGCAGGAGGGGAGCAGCGAGTGCTTGAACATGAAAGGAAGCACCAGCCGTGGCATGAAGTGTGTTCCTAGCCCGCTCTGCCCGGATTTCTGCAGATAAATCCGTGCCTGGAAACACCAGAAGGTGAGAAGGAACCTCTGGTACCATCTTTGTGAGGTTGTTGAGGGCTGTATGGGCCCGGGAGGAGGGGAACGCAAGGACGGGGTGTTGGGGTGGCTGCGTCGGCCCCTGAGGCGGGGAATGCAGGGATGGGGCGGGGCGGGGCGGGGCGGGCTCTGCCGCTCGCTGTCTCGGCGCTCGGCTGCGCGGCCTGCGCGTGCTCGGCGCTCGGTGCGGTGTCCTGCGGTGGCGCGGCCTGGCGCGGTGTGTCGCGGTGTGTCTGTCGCGGTGTGTTTGTCGCCGTTTGTCCGTCGCCGTTTGTCGCGATGGTGAAGCTCACGGCGGAGCTGATCGAGCAGGCGGCACAGTACACCAACGCCGTTCGCGACCGGGAGCTCGACCTGCGCGGTGCGCGGGCCCCGCGGGGCGAGGGAGGCTGTGCCGGGAAGGGAGTGGGCGAGGGCTGAGGCCTGGGGGGGTTGTGTGTGTGTGGTGGGGCCTGGGGGTGGTCAGTGATGGGACCTGGAGGGTCCGTGATGGATCTTGCGATGGGCCCTGCCGTTTTCCGTGGCCGGAGGTGCCGAAGCAGGACGGGGAAAGGCGCGGGGAGGTTGTTGGAGGGGCTGCAGTGGCCGGGGGTTGCGGATGAGGGGTGGTTGAAGAGGCTCCAGTGGCTTCGGAACCTGCGGGAGATGTGAGGGGGTGAATCAGAGTCGTAGAATGGTTTGGGTTGGAACGGAACCTAAAAATCATCTCGTTCTGACCACCGCGAAGGGAAAATCGGGGGAAATGTGGGAGGAGCGTGTTGTGGTGGGGGTGGGATCTGCCTCCAGCACGGGGGATCTGCCAGAAAGGTGGCTTGGAGGACAGATACAGGCAGGGACTTAGGCTTTTGTTGAATGGGAAGAAGAAGGATTGAAAAAGCCATGAGGGCTGTTGGGTTTGAGGGGGAGAGTTTGGTCTGGGAGTGGTGTGGAGGAAATTCGATCCCGAAGTGTTGTCAGAGATTTATCAGCATCCTCAGTCCATCCAGATCTGCCCCCACACACTCTGCTTTGCTTTGGTCTGGGCACCATCTAATCCCTGCCTTGCACTCTCTCTCTCTCCAGGCTATAAAATCCCTGTTATTGAGAACTTGGGTGCCACTCTGGATCAGTTTGATGCCATTGATTTCTCTGACAATGAGATCCGCAAACTGGATGGATTCCCTCTGCTGCGGAGGCTGAAAACTCTTCTAATGAATAACAACAGGATTTGGTAAGAGGCTGTGTTTTGGCCAGATGGGACCCTGGGGCAGAGGAAAAGGCTCTTGGGAGAGAGGTGTGTGTGTCTTTCAGTGCTGGGTAGGTGCAGAAATGTTTGTTTTAAGCAATAAAAGCAGCGCTGAGCACTGCATGGGCCCTCTTTCAGTTTCCTTCCTCATTCAGTGCAAAAGTCAGTGTTTGTTTCTCACCAGGACAATGAGATGCAGAGTTTGGGATTTGGCCAGAATTTGGGATTTCAATAAAGACAAGAAAACAGGGATAGCTGCAAGGGAATGGATTTAAATCTCATATTGGTTCTAATATTCTTGCAGTGATTTATTGCCTGCTTTACTAGAAGAGTGTTTTGGATGCTCACCCAAACTTCTGCCAGTGTCAGACTGGGTTGTTCACAGGGAGATCCTCTGTGTTACTGTGTTTCTGTGTATTTCCACCATTGCTAATTCCTGTCCTAAATTAAACGTTTGTTTTTTGTTGTTCTTCAGTCGGATTGGTGAGAACCTGGAACAGGCTCTGCCCAGTCTCACAGAGCTCATTCTTACCAACAACAACATTGCTGAATTGGTAAGCTGTGATGCAGGATAAAGCTAAACAAGCTTGAAATTTGTGGTTTTCATCTCTCTAATTAACCATTTTCCTGAGAGTAGTGCCATATCCTTTTGGTAACGGTTCTTTTTCTTCAGAGTAATATCCTACAGTTTTAGCAGTAGTTAATTGGGTACATGCCTTAACATGATTTGCATCATGCAGTGGAACAGCAGTCACAAAGCTTAGTGGTTTTCCTATTAAAATAATTGCAGTAATTTAATTAAGCTCTAAAACAGATACGAGTTCAGGAACTTTGTTTTCTAATATTTGATTTTTTCACTAGATTAAGTTTCTTGTTGTGCTCCCTTTATCCAGGGTGAACTGGATCCATTATCAACTATTAAATCCTTGACTTACTTGAGGTATGTAACCCCAAAAAGAAAAGCTGCTCTTTCTCTGGTGTTTGAACTCTGCTGCTGGCCTGGCCCTTTGCTTTGGTCTCGAATGCTCTGCTTTTCATGAGCTGTGACAGATCCTTTATGTCTAAAAATGGAAAGTTTCCATTACTTTTCTTAATCGGGCATTTAATATCTGAGGCTTTATATCACTGGGGCAATGAGATGTAACATCTCTATAAACCAGTATCCAAGTGCTGAAGTGAACCTTAAAAAACAGTTTAAAATACATATAAACAAGGACTTTTCAATAATATTACATTTGGTGTAAGAGACAGAAAGAAATGCAGTAAGTAGGGAAAGTGATGGATTTTTTGGGGGATTATTATGATTATTTTGAGGTTGTTCTTTATGTCGTCCTTCATTAAATCTACTTAATTGCTGAAGTGCAAGTTTTTACTATAGTTTCCATAATATCAAAGAACTGTCACTGGGCTTACTTCATGGTGTTATTTGTTATCTGTTACAGCAGGAAGTATGTGAATGCATTTCAAGTATATTAATATATTTCTATACAAGTGTACTTTAAAATATTTTGTATTAAGAGCCTCTTCATAACCTTTATTTACTTCACAGTGTTCTAAGGAATCCTGTAACAAATAAGAAACATTACAGATTATATCTAATTCATAAAGTTCCCCAGGTCAGAGTGCTGGATTTTCAAAAAGTGAAGCTCAAAGTAAGTCTTCTTGCTTTTGATTCACCCTTTTTTTTTATTCTTGAAAATACATCACTAACAGTGACCTTGTTGCCATAGTTGTAAATTTTATGGAAACTCTATGAGTGGCTCTACAAGTTCTCATTGTTTTCTTTCATAGTTTCATTCTGTTAAGGATATAATCTGTTTAATTATGCTTAATTAAGTTTTACTGGCTTTGTTTAGTGTTATTCTTTTCTGTCCCTCTGGTGTTGGTAGGAGACACCTCTAGAGAGAGAAATGAGGAAACACCTCAGCCCTCAGCTCGCGGTGGGGGATGAGTGTGGAAAAGAGCTCTTCATTTTAAGAGCACAAGGTTGATACATCTTTGAGTGTTTGGGCAATGTTTATCTGCTTGTTCTTACATCCGGTCTCCATGTACCAATTTCACTGATGAAGATGAGCCAAAGGGTCTTTTCTTGGCCAAGACAGAAGCTTTGCAAACTGTGATGTTCTCAAATTAACTTTGTGTGTGTGTGGTATCGCTGTAGGAGCGACAGGAGGCAGAGAAAATGTTCAAGGGCAAACGGGGTGCACAGCTTGCAAAGGATATTGCCAGGAGAGCAAAAACGTAAGATAAAACAAGCAAATTTACACTGGCATTCGCCTTCAGAAACACCACTTTCTTTGTGTGCAGTATCAGGCAGAAAACTGAAATATCAGCTGCTGGCAGGATGCCTCAAAAGCTTTGGGAGCTACAAGTGCCTTGTCCAAGCACCCCGAGTTTTGGATGGTGGTGAATACATCTCAGAAGTATTTCTGAAAGAGATAACTTGGTCAGGGTGGATTCACTGAAGTCAACAGTGAAACCTTAATTTTATTTTTGTTAATTAACTGCAGAGAGGTGGCCATTATTTAATCTGTGTTTTGTGGGGTTTTTCTCCTAGATGATTGGTAACTAAATTCTTTTGTTTTGCCAGGGAATAAATGGCAAAATCTGCTGTAGTTAGGAGATGAAATACAAATGAAAATTTTTAATTAAGCTATTACAGTATACTTTTATTTAGTTTAATTGTTAAGTGGTACATCATATGTTTTGACCAACCTATTTGGTAATAAGAATTCAGATCATGTGTGGCAACAACATTCCAAATTCATGGTTAAATAGAAAAATGTCTTGAACTTATTTAGCATTTAAAGCTATAATAGATGGATTTGAGCTCTAGTTTGTGAATGGAAAGGGATTCAGGTCTGTGACAGTTTTAGAATAAGCAGGTGATTTTCCTTAAAGCAGCAGCAGCAGCAAAGTTTTTTCTTTTGACTGTTAGGATGAATTCCAGTTTAGTATTGGCTTTACTTTAGGCTGTTGTGCAATCATTTTAGACACATGGGAACAGAAAACCCATTTTCAGTTACTCTTTATCCACCCTGCTTTTGTAATGGCCACAGAGCAGCTGAACGTTCAACAACATCCAAATTGAAGAGCTTTTGTCAACTGCCTGATTAATAAAGTTAAGTTCTGCCTCTGAGCAGATGAAAAGGTGGGGGGGAATGGGACAGTGAGGGCAAGTTGCTGGTGTTTCTGAAGGAGGCAATTCTTGACTGTATCAGTTTGTTAACAAAGATAAGATACTACACTTGATGGAATGAAATGCTTCTAAACCTAGTTTGGAAGCATTTCAAGTGAAGAGAAGCAGCTACTCTTCCAAAAGTGTAACAGGTCTTTATTTTCCCTTTGAAGCTTCAATCCAGGGGCTGGTCTGCCAACTGACAAAAAGAAAACTGGGCCCTCCCCAGGGGATGTGGAGGCAATTAAGGTAAATATGTCAGGGGAAAAGCTGTCCTGGATCCAAATTGAACAAATGTTTCCTTTGTGCTGTTTAGACAAATAGTTCAGTGTGTCCTGACTTTGGCTTAGGTTCTTTTCCTGTAATTTTTCTTCTGACCTACCTGTATTTTGAAAATTTAAATTAAGTGTTAACCTGAGCTTAGAGTTCTTCCAGGATTAAGCAGTTTGTTTAATAAGGGGGGAGGTAACGATCTGTAATTTGTGAAATTTTCTAGAACTAAAATTTAGTAGAACTTTTATAGGTGTTCAGTGTCACTTACCTGGTAGAAATCTGGGTGTTGTGTTTATTCTGAGCAGACTGGCAGAGGGTGTGTGAGGATTGACTGAGTTCTCTGTTTCTCAGACTGCCATAGCAAACGCCACGACCTTGGCTGAGGTGGAGCGGCTGAAGGGTTTGCTGCAGGCAGGGCAGATCCCGGGCAGGGAGCGGAAATCAGGTCACTCTCTACTTCTGCTACTCATCTTTATACAGAACCCACTTCCTTGCTCCCTGATGCTTTATGTGGAATTATGTGGAAAGAGTGTGAGTTTGTTATCTGTGGAGCACATCCCTAGTTCTGTGTGATCTGCCTGGCTCAGGGCTGTCACCTGCACTCTCTCCAGGTCAAGGTGCCAAACAAGGTGCTTTGCTGTATTGGATGACTACAAAGTTCATCCCAGTTATTTAAAGGAATGAGGTGAATTACAGAGTCTTTATGGACTGGTGCTGAGCATCAGTGCGTTGGCTGTGGGTACAGCAGTGGGTCTGGGGGCTCTGCAGAGATGGATCTCAGCTGCAGGCTGGCCACAGCACCAGTTTTCTGTACATCGGGGCTACCTGGATTTTCCTTTCTGTAGAGTTTACAAACGTTCCCGTTATTATTCCTCTGTAAAGGGGTGGGAAAAGAACAGCAGTGTCTGCAGCGGCTGCTCTAAAACTCTGCCATGTCCTTTCAGGCCCATCGGAGGACGGCGAAGAAGAAATGGAAGAGGACACAGTGCCAAACGGATCGTAGCCCGGGCCCTGCTGCGCTCCGGCCCTCCCCAGGAGCCCTTTCCTGTCCCAGGCCGTGCCGGTGTCCCCGGCGGGTCCCCACGGCCCCGTCCTCGCGCATTTCGTTGTTCAATAAACGAACGGTCCCTTTTTCTCGCGGTGGTGCCGCGTCCGCTTCCCGGCCGCGGGCGGGGCAGGAGGGGCTTCTGCGCACTCTGATTGGCTGCCTTGCGTCTGCCCCTCGTCTCTCATTGGTCGGTACAGCGGCGCGTCATCCCGGGCGCTCTGCCAGCCGCGACGCGGCGCTTCCTGACGGCGGCGGACGGGGCGGTGATTCGCAGCGTGTGGCGTGCTCGGACATGAGGCGGCGGCGGACGGGGC
>WEKY01016249.1:551127-564669 GCA_013390045.1 Picathartes gymnocephalus
GAGGGCGGGGGGCGGCGGGGCCGAGGCTCGGAGCCGGGGCTGCGCCCCCGCCCGGGTGGGCCCCTCGCCGTGCGGCCCGCGCTCACCCCCGGCCTGTCCCCGTCGCAGTGGGCTCGGTGCTGTCCAGCTATGGCTGGTACATGCTCCTGGCCGCCGTCGCCGTGTATCTCCTCGTGCAGAAGGTGTCGCGCAGCCTGGCGGCGCGGCCCAGCGGGCGGCCTGGAGCAGCTGAGGCGGCAGAGGGTGAGTACAGACAGCGCTGCGGCCTTTCCGGAGCCGGTGTTTGTGCCCCTCCCGGCTGCTGCTGGCTCTCCGCGGGCCTGGCCGGATGGCTGAGAGCTGCTCGGATCCGCACGGACGTCTGGAGTTGGTAACAGCCCAGAAGAGGTCCCGTTGTGAGGGGTTTTAGTGGGGAGTGATGCTCGGGGTGCCTGTTCAGCCCACAGATCCTGACACTGAAGAGATCGCCGGGAAAGGCTGGGCTAAGGGAAGTGTTTTTAAAAGGTTCTGAAGGAAGAGCTGTGTCCCAAAGCAATGTGTTTGGGAATGAAGGAGCGGGACATCACAGAACAAGGGATAGCTGCTCTTTGGGGGTGCGGGAACTGAGGGGATGGAGGCTAAAACACTTGTGGTCAGTTACCAAATAACTTTTAGACTTATCAGACAAAACCAAAACGCCCGAATCTAAATTCTGGGGAAAACACTTCTATAAATATTCGCTTTTTATTAATATTCATCATCTCCTTCCGGTTATTCCTTCCCAGTTCCTGCTCTGTCAGGACTGTGTACATTTGGGGTGTGACACTCTGTTATCTGTGGGAGTGTGGCACAGGTTGTGAATCTCACACAGTCACGATCCTGCTGAAAGGCACAGGCTGTGCTTGTGGATCTGCCAAATCCATGAGGGCTTGGCACTGATCCCTTGGGCACATTGGCACATTGGACGTGGGGCCCCAGAAAAATCTCACTTGTGTGCCCTTATCCTTCTGCTGTTCTTTTGTGATGATAATTAAATGGTGATTTAATTGCCCAAATTGCCTGTAAAATGAAATTACTGCAAGTACTGACATTTCTTTTTCATATTCATCACTGGATTGTAGCAAAAAATGAGGCAAACAAATGTGGAGATGCTTCAGCCGTTGGAAGAAAACAGAGCAACGTTTGCCTTTTTTTAGGGGGTATAATTTTCCTTTTGACCTTTAAAGGCCACTCATGAAGAGCAGTGGTGACTCAGTGTGGGTTTTCTGAGACCTCCAGGTGTCTCTTGAGATGTGTGTCATGTTTGTAAGTGATTTCTCTGCTGATGGAGGGTGTTAAATCCACTGCTGCACTGACACCAGCAGGACCCATTGCCAGAAGGAGTAGGAGTCAATGTGGGCTGCTTGCCTCATCCTTCTGCGTAAAAGAAGTTCTGTGGGTAAAAATGGTCCCTGTGAAGCCTGGGTGGTATTTCTGAATTTATTTGTATCTAACAAATTCTTCAGAAATAGAAGGAAGTGTCCTTGAAGTGTGAGGTTTAAATTTTATGGTTAGGTACACTTGTGTCCTTATTAAAATCCTCTTAAAGTAATTGCTTTAAAACTTTAAAACATGACGAAGTTTAATTCAGCATGTGAATTGCTATAAAATATTAGCTAAAAACTGAACTGGAGCTGTGATTTTCTGCAAAACAGCTGCAGGGAGAGATGTGAGCCTTTCCTTATTACAATTCTTTGAGGAGACCATCTAGAATTTACTTTGAGTAGCTTTGCAAACTCTTTGCTGATCTCCTAGAACCTGATGTGGTGGTGAGAAGGCAGGAAGCTTTGGCAGCAGCTCGCCTCAGGATGCAAGAGGAGTTGAATGCACAAGCAGAAAGATACAAAGAAAAGCAAAAACAGGTAACCAGAGAGCATTTCTTCCTTTAACTCATAAATTTGTCATCAAGCACTTTGCTGCTGTAAAAGAGAGCAGCAAATTGTAATTGTGTGCCAGGGTCACTGTGGGCCTGGTGTTCATTTTTTCACAGGTAAATCTGTACCTGCAGGAATTTACTTGTGTGTGCAGTGAATGGCAGGAGGGGTTTTGCTGGCATTTAAATTAACTGTACCACTGCCTATGTGTGTTTTCTGCTCTCAGTGGCAAATATAAGTGTTAGAAATGTAGCTTAGCACTGCTGCAGTTTAAGGGTCTGAATTACAGCTTGAGATAATGAGGAATGACAAATTGCTGTGTGGGGCAGTGCAGAAAATGGGTGTGATCAGCAATACCACTGATCATCATCCCACCTCTTCTGGTTTTGCTTTTGCAGTCAGACACTCAGACCTCAGTTTAAAGCTGATGCTTCAAGTAATATTGGCAGTTAAAAACAAAGGAAAAGTCCTTTCTTTCTTCTGTAGAACCCCATGTTGTACATTAAATTACCGTCATATATAATATTCTTAACTTAGTACTTTTTGTAGACTCAGGGTTTAAACTTGCTACTTGGTTCCGTTTTACTTTCAAAATCTTTTAAAGCATCAAGTGGCCAAAAGAAGCTGCAGGCTCGGTCTGAGGACATCCTGAGGAGGGGAAGATGTTGGTGTATAAAAAGAGTAAATTATTCCATAATCTGAGATATACTGCATCAGATAAAGATAGTTTGATGAGTCTGTCCTAGCTGTTTCTGGGGATTCTGTTAGTTCTGAAATCTTAACTTCAAGATTAAGATGAGTAAAATAAGATTAATCTCTATCCTGGGTTTGTTCTGTAGCTCGAGGAGGAGAGGCGAAGGCAGAAGATCGCAATGTGGGAGAGTATGCAAGAAGGAAAAAGCTACAAAGGAAACCTGAAACTGAATCAGGTAACAACAACGTTCATCAGGTGTTCACACAGTTGTGTTCATGTGATTAAGGGAGCCGAAATTCATATTGAGTAACTTTTTGCTTTTCTGAACAGCAAGAAGTAGAATCTGGTGCCTCCACCTCAGCAGTTCCGAAATCTAAACCAAACAAAAAGCCTTTGAGAGGAGGTGGTGAGTATGGAATCCTTCAGGCACTCTGAGCTTGGAACAGGTCATTTATCCAGCCGTTTCTGTAGTCTCTGTACATAACTTTTGTCTTTTTCAAGGAGGAAACAAAATGTTCCTTACAAACAAGCTCTTTATCTCTGATCAGCTGGTCTGCTCTGCCCTTTGTGCAAAAGCTGGCAGGAGGTTTTGGGAGTGCTTTTCCCTGGGACGAATGTGTCAGGTTTTTTGTAAATAAGCTTTGGCATAATTCACTGAGATTTTTGTCACTCAGAATTACAGATTCTTACAATATTTCTGGGATCTGTCCCCCATTATTGTATAAATTCAATAATTTAATATCGGGTCTGTCTTTAAAGCACCTGTAGTACTGACTAAATGCAGGAAGAGGGTATTTTATTTTATATTATGTAGATTCAGAAGATGAAAGACATCATTATGTAGAATGTGACCTTATTTATTGTACACTGCAGTGATGACCTATTGAATATATAAGTCCTGCAGACATACAAGCTCTTATCAACTCTCACAAAGCACCAGAAGGTCTCACTGTTAAATTCACTGTCAGCTCACCTGCTGGAATCGTCTTGATGGATTAAGTCCTTTCCATGGTCTCACATTGCCCACGTCAGGCTCACTGGCCATGCAGGCAGTCTGCTTCCTCTCCTCAGCCCCACAGCCCTTGCCATACCTGCAGGTGCTGATTTGGGTGTATTTTAATGACAGTTTTCCATAGTGGAGTGGAACATCTAGACAGCCTCAATCAGGCTGAAAAGGAGGCCCACTTAGCGTGCAGTGCTGAGTAAGTCACTTGATTAAATGTATGAAACCTGTAGATTCTTGATTAAACATACTAAACCTCAGTAATAGTGCAGTGCTAGGATTTCTGCTTTGAGTATTTTTCCTGACATTTGAAGGAATCAAGGGATTGATTCATTTTGGGTGTTTAATATGAGGGCAGTGTGATGTCTGATGCTGTCAGGTGTCTGTGATATCTCTGTCACAGGACATTTACCTCCCTTGGGATGAGAAATGCAGGGGTCAGCTGTGCTGAGAACCAGGATCAGGGCAGCTGGCTTGGGGCACCCTTCCAGCTGCTACCTGTCCTAGTTTAATCCTCAGCAAAGTCTTTGCTTAAGTAAGCAATTACAGAATTAGAGGTCTCAGCTCTTCTCCTGAGCTAGATCAGTGTGAAGTGAAAGAACCATCTGTGCTGCTCAGCTGCTCAATTAAGCTAGAAAGCAAAACTTGGCTGGTATGAGAAAAACAAATTTCAAAGATGAAGGTGATGCTGGGAGTTTCAGTGGAACAGGTTGCTTTGAAACCCCCCTGGTTAGCAGTGCTGCTAGGATTTGGGCTCTTTGCTTTGTGCAGAACAAATTGAAGATGTTTGCCAAGTTGTAACTTTCTGAATGTGTTCTCCTGACATGAAGTTTCCCATGGTTACAACATTAGGATGTTCAGCTAAAGTGTATTTGCCTTACTGCCTGTGATTGCCTTTTCAAATGCTCTAAAAAAGCACTTTGCAGTATTAATGAGTGGATTTACCTTTTGACCTTCAGAGTATTCCTTGCAGGACTGGAATAAGGGATTATTTTAAGTCCCTGACTGTTAGAGCTCTTGGAGAACAGATACACTCTCACAGAGTTTACTGTAAGAGGTGCTGTTGCTGCTCTGTTTATCCTGCAGAGCAGCACTGCAGCTTTAGTGCAGACTTAGAAAAATTAAACAGTAATTCATTTCAATTTCATTTAATCCAAATTGATCAAATTAAAACACAAGTGTTTTGCAGTGGCTTTTAAAGAAAGAAACCCTCTCAAGTCCGGATAATTTCTGTGCTTTCATTTTCCCTAAAACGCTGTGTGTGTAAAGTGTGAGCAGGGTGTAAATATTGTGAGATCTGTTTTTGGTGTTCCTTGTGCGTTGGTGAAGGGCTGTGGAGGATGAATGTTAATACAGTGGATTTCTCCTCTGTTCCAGGCTATAACCCACTGTCTGGAGAAGGAGGAGGGACGTGCTCCTGGAGACCTGGCCGGCGGGGCCCCTCAGCAGGTGGATGAGGTTAACCTCCCTAGTGTCCCCTGGCACTAGCAGGCTTGATCTTACCCCCTGTCCAGCTGCCTGCAGCTGGCCTGTCACAGGGACTCCTTTGGGGCTGGTTTAGTGCACTTGGTAACTTAAAACAGATTTTTGTTTGTTTGATTTGCACCATTTCCAAATTGTAACTCATTGGCTGATCCTGCACTAGAAAAATACCTGATCCTCTTAGAGAGGGCAAAGAGAGAAGCAATTTCAGTATAATCAGTTAATTTTCACTCTTCTGTAGAGAGGGAGCATAGTCTCCAGCCAAGGTGGATCGCCTGGGATTGTGAGATCTGGACTCACTTTACCTTTTTAAGATGAGGATATTTACCATCCTCAGACATGTTACCAGATTGACTGTGTTTGGCTGGAAGGCAATTTAGAGAGGAGGGATATTATCATTAGCAGACACCTTGAATTTAGGCAGAGGGACTTTCAGAACAAGCACAGGTGATCTGACAAGCGCCACGGATTTGCACCAAAGGCCAGTTATTGCAGAAGAAGAGTCTCTGTGACGAGCCAGCTTGAATGATGTTTTCCTTATAAATGGTCAACAAACCAGTGAGGATTACTGATGCTAGACAGTAGGCAGGGGGGTCCTTGCTATTCCTTTTTTTTTCTTTTTTTCTTTTTTATTTCAACTGCTTTGTAAAAATGAGACACTATTGATATTAAATATAATTGCAAACAAATCATATATCTAGTATTTACAATCTCGTGGTTTTCTACAGCATCTTTTTTATCGAAGGCATTTGTTCTAGTGCAATAAATGTGTGTAAAGCAAGGTGGGAGATGAAGTGAACCTGCTGCAGTTTGTGCAGCACCAAAGCTGAGGCTGGTGTGTGCTGAGAGCTGTGGCCAGTGAAAATGTCACACTGGCCAGTGTGGAGTGCAAGGTGGTGTTCATCCTTCTGGTGTATGTCCAGCACTGAGGACAGAAAACAGAACTGGTCATCATAACCAAACTTTCCAAGCATCCCATCCTCCTGATTTTCTCTCTAAAATGCGACAGACAAATAGAATCCAGGTTGCCTTTGGAAAGGAGTGAAATAATTCCTGTCATCACAGGACAAGTGTCCCTGTGCCCAGTCGCTGTTCCTGAGCTGGTCTGTGGGCACTGGGGTAGGGAGCAGTGGTTCCTTAGAGCTTGGGGCTGCTTGAGCACTTGTTTCTGAATATTTACCCTTGGAATACTTGTGCTCATCAATAGATACAAATGCCAATTTTGAATACACTGTTTATATGCATGTAGATATTTCTCTTGACTAGAAATGCAACAGGACTAGTGAGTTTTAAAGTTGATAATGAAATTGAAAGGCCAAGACCCTTCTGTTTTAGACACAACAAAGTGTTTGGTCACGTGTATGTAGAAGATGAAATGAGGCTTTTGATGTTCCTATGGAATTAATTTTCATTCCCTGGCTCCTGTCTATTTTGGTATGTAAACTTAAATATCCATTGTAACATAGACCAGTGTATGTAACTTCAGGTTTTAATCTTTAATAAGGCAAAAACAAATATAGGTGGGGGAGGATATTTTCAGGTTCTGAAGATTCTTCCTTGGGAAAGAGAACTAAGTTGTAATGCCTTAGGGAACATCTTTCCCCTCGTGTTGGGGAAACAGGCAACAGACTGAGGTGTTGTCCTCAGAAAAACAAATGGGGGAGGTTGTTGTCTTAAAGAAGCAGAAATCCTTGTGTTGATCAAACAGTCAGGGATGGGTTTATTTAATTCAGTAAAAACATTTGCAAAATAAATAAGCAGGTCTTAACTGAGCATATGGTAATCTTTCTCTGTGTCTCAAGACTTGCTTCTGGCTAGGACTAGGAACATGGCTTTTTGCCCAATTCTAAGGTTTAATAAGACATATCCAGTGAAAATGAAATGATGTACGTGTTTCTGGAAGCTTCAACCTTATTTCTTTTTTTTTTTTTTTTTTAATCCTCAAGTTCCTGAATTTTTCTTGGTCAGACACTTCTAAGCTATTGAACAGGGTGGGAGGATGAGCCTCAGTTCATAAAACTTTTCTTTTGGCTCACAACCTGCACAAGATGGAAAGGTTTTTCCTCTGACTTCAAATGGAAAGCTCTCCCCTGACCACAAGCATTATGGAAAGGTGGTTGCTGCTGCTTTATAGCTCAGGAGTGAAGCATGCAGAAAGCATTAGGTGAAAGTGAACTATTTAATGAATCCATTGTTCCTGGTTTGGTATGAATTCCCAAGAACTTGAATTATGAAAGATCATATTAAAAAGCCTTCAGGAGATTTTTTTTCTCCCCCACTAGAGCAGTTATGCAAGAAGCCTCTTGCTTTACTCATGCAGATGTTCTGGAAATACCTCTATCTGGAAGAAGCTGGGTAATAAACTATCTAACTGCTGTATAATGGTATTTAACCACTGAAGGATAATCTGTTTTGGGTCAAAATCAAGCAGGAGTTCAGAGGCACAAAAAATTCCTGAAAATGTTAGTTGCTTGAGAAGTGCAGCTAAGTATTTTTTGTTGTTTTTAGATGATTTATATGCTGGAGGAGCAAAGTTTTTTGTTTTCTTTAAATTGCAGATGAGATCTGGTTTGTGCATAGTTCTCATAACTATTCATCAGGAGATACTGAGCACTGGAGTTAAAATTGAACAGAACAACCTATGTTGTCAGACTCATAAAAACTATTTGGCATTATTTATGCCTTTCAAAAACATTGTGAAATGAGGGAAAGATTTTAAGAGTGATATTGCATACTTGGGCGTTTAAAAAATATGTTTCTTATGTTGGAAATTTTTAATAACAAACAGAAGAGGGAGTAGGGGGAGTGAGGGCAGTGGGGGAATGTGTCAGCAGAGCTGTTCCCAGGTGTTGCAGAGTCATCTGTGTCTCAATCCAAGATCAATGTGAATGAAAATTATAATTGCACCTGTATCTGCAAGGAACTGCTGTCCTTGCAAAATCTGAGTGCGGATGTGAAATGTCAGTGCCAGCAAATCTCATCTGCTGTGTTTTATGCAGTTCTGTACTATTCTGATTGAAAACTTGAGCTGGGCTGTTCTGCAGTGGCTCTGTGCTCAGACTCTACTGATACTCAACTCAGATGTTTAGATTGGGGTTTTTTTCCTTGGATTTTGTGGCTTATTCCCCTCCCTAGAAGATGACTTTGCATTCCAGAGCTCTGTTAAGGGGGATAGCATCCAGCCTGAGAATCTCCTGTACATTTTACCAGCAGCTCTGTTGTTACTGCCTGCATTAAAACCCCTCTAATGCTGTTCTTTCTGCCTCCTGCTCAAGCAGGCAGCTCCCTTCTTGGGCAGTTGTGTCCTTGCAAGCCTGGCTGCACATCAGCACACATCTCTGCATCAGATCCACCTTCTGCAGGAATTCTGCCCTTGCACAGGCTAGAAAGTGGCACCTTTTCAGGGGTCAGTTTAGCCATGAGTGGGGCTCAGCGTGTTTCTGTCCATGCTATAGCTGAACAGTGAAACCATGTAATTTCCAGCTGTAAAAAAAGCTGGTCTAGACTTGGATGGACTGTAGCCTTGGGTTTTTCTTTTTTTTTCCTCCCTCCTGTGTGGAATGAAAGCTTGGCTTTTGGAACAGTTCTGCAACCACAAAGGAAAAGCACACGGCTGCTGGCTGGGTGGTGTCCTGGCCTGGCTGCTCCGTTGTAGCTGATTCTGTGAGAGCTTCCAAGCCAGCTGTTCCAGCCTGACACACACCCTGCCCATATTCCCAGCTCCAGAGCCAGAGACTTCAAAAACTTCCGTTGTTTTTTTTATGAGAAACCGATGTCTTCAATGGAATAGGTCCCCTCAGCCCAGCTTTGGTGGGGAAATACACATTTCTTGTTGAAGGTTTCTGTGGCAAGGCACTGGCAGAGAGGCAGGTGCTGTTCTTGTGCATTTATTGCTGTGATTTTGTTTTTAAGTGCACACCTGCTAAAAAGCGCTTTCAGCACAGAGCAAGATCTCCACTGGTAAATTTACAATTTCACTCCTCCCTCTACCATAGTTTCTTTCTGTGTGGTAGTTACTGAGCTGAGCTTCCAAGCTGGTTCTGTGGGTAACAATCGTGGAGGGAGGCAGGGAAATGAACTTAGAAAATTTTAGTAAAAGAGAATGGAAGGGAAATGGATACCTTGAAATACCTGGCATTTAAGTCTAGTTCTAGTGCTCTGCATTAGGTTGGCCTAAAAGATGCACTTTCAAAAAAAAAAAAACCTCAGGTCATAAAGCTTTACTTTATCACATACTGGGAGAGGGCAACACTCCCTGTGAATTCCATTTCTTAGGTAACGTAATTGCCACTTTTTTAAGTGTTCTGCTTTTTAGGCTATGACATCTTGATGCTTGCTTTTTAAATACACATTCTGGGCTTTTCCAGTGCTTTCTTGATTCAGGTCTGGCTGCACCACATTAAAAAGGCACGACTCTCCTCCGCGGTGCAAAGCTCGAGTGCTTTGTTACACCCCGCAGTGCTGCTCCTGTCACCAGGCCGATGAGACCTGGAGGCTGAGCAGGCACCTGAGGAGCCAGGAGGGTTTTCCGTGGCATTCCCGCATCTCCCGGCCGGGAAGGCGAGGCCGCTGCACTGCGGGCCCGGGCCGGGCGATGGCAATGTCGGGCCGGCTTTCAGAGCGAGCCAGCCGGGACACTTCTCCTGCAGTCCCTCGAACGGGCACTTCTGAGTCATTCAGCTGAGGAAAAGTTGGGACTGGGCCGTGGCAGGACCAGAATAGGATGGGGAGGGGGAAAAAAAGTGGGTGCTGGAGCTGAGAAAGGAGTTTCCGCATCATTTGGGAAAATGCAGCAGTGCTGGAAATCCTGTGACAGAGACAAATGCTGCTGGTTGCCCAGTGAGATTTTTTCCACCATGAGTCTCTTACACTGAATATATGAAGTATGCTCATTTTCCAGTGCCTGGGCAGTTTTTAAAGTATAAGTTGGAGTACTGGAACATTCATAATTAAAGTTTCTGGAGCATTTGGGGAATAGTTCACTTCTATTAAAGAACATATGTTGTAGAAGATATATCCTGCAGGTATTGGGAGTGGGCTCATTGGAGATCAAAATCAGTGGGAAAAGGAAGTGGTAATAATGCAAGATAGTCCCTCTTTCCTCTACAGCACAAAGCCTCCTGTGTGGAAGAAACTTTTTTCGTTTGGTATTCAGGTTCTTTATTCCAAAAGGATGACATTTATTCTTTATGCACACACACACACAGGCTCAGCTCAAGGACTTGGCTTTTTCATTGTTTAAAAATAGGATTACTGCTTTGTTAATCTGATTATGAATCTAAACCATGTGGGCCTGTCAAGTGGGCTCTGACCGGCTGGTCTGGGTGCTAATCTTGCTGGAGGAAGTGGGATGGGAGCGTGAGATGAGCACACACGATGTGCATCCTCTGCAGATTTTGGAGAGCCCTCAGAATACTTCCTCCAGCCATCCCACAGGGAATTGAAAACATGCTGCATAAAAATGTCTTTATGCTTGTATACTGTCCTATAAAAGAAAAATATCACGTCTTTGAATATACAGTAACCATGATATATAGTGACAGCTATTGAGACCAAGAGCTGTATTAATGGGGAATGGCACTTAAATGTGATTATGCAGTATGACCTTTCCCTGCCATCCAGATTAAAAATACACTCTAGGCAGGTAACAGCATTATAATTCCACGGGAAGAACTAAGCCATGCTTTTCAAGTTTTCCCTAAATTTGCTTTTTTACCTTTTTTTTCCCAGCAGCTGCTCTGTGCAAGAACAGGGGAAGGGAAAGAAGCAGTAAGAGGGGCATGTGGCTGCCTAGCACTTTAGAACGTGAATTTGGCACAATAAATGACATAAAGGGAGGCACTTGGATGTGCAGTGGGAGTTGTGTCAGCATTGCAGCATTCCCAGGTGGCCCCCTCTCTTCCCAGCTGGACATCTTAGCCTTACAGCTGGGGCTGTGATCTCGTGTCAAGCCTGACTGTGCCTCCTCTCCAAGTCAAATCCTGGCACCAGAAAAGCTCCCCTTCCTTCTCTTGCCCTTTCCGAAACATTCTCTGACCACCCCTGCAGATGGTGAGCTCCAGCACCGTGACTGCTCTGGAGGTGCAGCGAGGTGGGGACATGCCCAGGAGAGCTCTGGGCTCAGGAGATCTGTCAGGGGAATGTGCTGCTCTGCTTCATCATTTCCATGTGTGCTGAAGTTGCACGAGTTAGTTCTGATGACTAACTTCTTTTCTTTGTGGGAAGAAGCCAACTGACAGCTCCTCAGCCCCAGCCCCAACCTTTCTCTTTTTTATTGCCTTTTAACCACGCTAGCTCTGCCTTTTCCTGTAATTCATAGGCCACAGTGGCTTTCCCTTGAATCAGGAGATTTTTACAGCTGATTTGGAGCAGGCAGAGAGTAATCCCATTCCTGCTTATGGACTTGCCACATGTGCCTCTCTTGGAAAGGAGTGGCCGTGCTTTGTTTTTTGTAGCTTGAATGTCTCTTGGTATCGTGTATTTCAGGACCTGATGATCAGGCTTGTGGGGAGAGGAGAGAAACAGAGTTTAATGAAGAACCTTTTTGAAAGTGCAGTAGAAGATCCACATGTGCAGAGTGGCACAGGCTGAGGATAACCCCAGAGTTCATGGAAAGGGATCAGTGCACCAGTAGTTAGAAATAATTGTGAACCATTGCAAACCCTGGGAAGTAGAACGGAATTACAGTGCTGGCTGGGAAGGGGATGGAAAGGACAGTCCAGCTGCCCTTTGCCAAGCAATGGTGTTCCTGCCCTTCCTGGCTTTACCTGCCTCCTGTGTATTCCAGTTTGGACTGTTCTTCCTCACTCTCTTTTTCACCATTTACTTCTCTTCCTCTTCACACAAACGCATCTCACTCAATACATCTCTGTTGTGGCCATGGGCAACCGAAAGGAGACCTCCTGCTCTTCTTTCCTGTTCACTGTATTACTTATCTAGTTTCTATTTGTATTCAATTTTATGGTTGTTTAATACCATAAATTGCAGTGGCACTTTCCTTGTGTTATTTGTGCTCCTGACATCATGAGTTCATCTGTGCTGACCTTGGTGTGAGGATTGCACCATCACAAGAGCAATAAACCCCAAACAAGAGCATTTTTTGTCACGACATATCATCGAGCTCATTAGATAAGCAGATTGTGTCATTACCTGCTCAATCGCAGGAGCGAGATAGTTACTTGTGATCATAAAAAGTCTGTTGTAGGATGTCTCTCTTTGGCTTATTACTGTTGAGTATTAATGTGGTGTGACATCCTCTTTTGCAATGGTTCTTGCTCAAGAGGTTGCTGTTGTTACGCCAAGACTTTCTTCTTCCCAGCTTGTTGTGGATGACATCATGGTATAAATAAAATTTAAAATGGAAAAGACTGGCAATTGGAAATGCCGAAGTGGGCAGGAAATGGAAGAAACCACAATGATAAGCAGGAGGTCAGTGGGTTGTACTTGATAAGTTTCTTCTGTTGAGACTGGAGGGTTTTTTTCCTGTGAAATGTGAGGTGTTTGTGGCTGCAATGTTTGAAGCTGAAAAGCTCTGTAGATGAAATGCACGTGGATAGTCAGTGTGGACAAAGAAAAAAGAAACCTTTACCCAATACAGAAAAAGCCTTCACTCTGTTGAGCACTCACTATAGCCTGCGGATGGAAACAGACTGACCTATTTCTGGTTGGTTTAATTAGCAAGGTGGGAAAAAACAGAGAGTGCCTGTGCCTTGGCTCCCTGTCACTACAGCTTGTGCTGCACAAAAGCACCAGTGCCAGGCTGGAAGCCTCCTCCCCAGTGCCTGCATCCCCTCGGTCTCTGCGTGTGCCATGGGGCAGAGCTGGGGCTTGGGCAGCAGGGACCCGACCTGGTGCCTTCCCATCCTAGTCTGAAGAGCTGGGGTCCCAATTCTGGCTCCTGAGTCAGGGTTCTGCCACGGGGTTTTGGCGCACGGTGCTGGGATGCCTGTCCTGGGATGCCTGTCCGGGGTTACGTCCGGGGTCGCAGTCCCTGGACTGTCCCCAGAGCTGAGCATCCACATTCTCTTGGCCTCGTGCCCCTCTTGATCTGGACAGCTGGGCTGAGGTTCTGGTGTCTCAGTTCCGAGGTCCCAGCGTGGGATGCTGGGCCAGGTTCCCTGTCCCCTGCGTGGGATGCTCGGTTAAGGTGCCGGTCCCTGTCACAGAGCCACCGACCGGTTTGGGTTGGAAAGGCCCTTAAGGCTTATCTCATTCCAGCCCCCTGCCATGGGCACGGACCCCTTCCCACAGACCAGGCTGCTCCGAGCCCAGTCCAACCCGGCCTGGAACACTTCCAGAGATGGGGCGGGACGTCCCGCGGTGCCGCTCCGGGGTGCTGCTCCGGGAGCTGGCTCCCGTCCCGGGGTCACGTCCCGGCTCTCGGAGCCCCCTCCCCAGGGCCGTGTCCCGGAGCCGCGCGCGGGGCGGGGGCCGCACCGGGGGCTGCACGGCGGCGGCTCCGCGGCGGCCGG
>WEKY01016249.1:564988-578592 GCA_013390045.1 Picathartes gymnocephalus
GCCGCCGCCGCCGCCCCGCCGCGCCGCCCCGGCCCGCCGGCACAGAGCTTCCTCTTCGTGGGGGTCATGACGGCGCAGAAGTACCTGCGGAGCCGCGCCGTGGCCGCGCACCGGTGAGCGGGAGGGGGCCGGCGGCGCCCAGCGGGGATGGGGGGCCGGTGGGCTGCGTTGGGATGGGGTCTGGGATAGGCTCGGGGTCCGTTCGGGTGGGCTCGACTTGTCTCAGCTCGGTTCGGTCACGTTCAGCTGAGTTGGGCTCGGCTCGGTTCGGTCCCATTCAGCTGAACTGGGTTTGGCTCGATTCGGTCCCATTCAGCTGGGGTGGGCTTGGCTTGGTTCGGTCCCATTCAGTTAAGCTGAGCTTGGCTCGGTTCGGTCCCATTCAGCTGGACTCGGGCCGGTCGGTCGGTGCCCCGGGGTGAAACCGCCCGGCCCGGGATGCCCTTGCAGTCGGGATGCCCCCGCCGGCCCTGGGGACCGCTCGCCCTTTCCGGAGCAGGAGCGAGCGAGCGAGCGAGCCTCGGGGCACGCTCAGCCCCGGCGCTCCCCGCTCCGACCCGGGCGCACTGAGGGAGCCCTGGGGCGCTCTCCGGGCGGGCTGCGGGAGCAGCGGAGCCCCGGGCGCTGCTCCGCTGCCCGGGCAGCTCGGCAGAGACGCGAGGGAGCGAGTGAGTCGCGTTGCCGCTCCCGCAGGGTCTGGCTCAGCCAGGCACCCCCTGGCAGGTGGTCCCGGTGGCCTTGCCTGAGGGTCAGGCAGCCCCGCCGATGCGAGGGGACACTGTCTGCCGGTCACCGGTGGGCACACGGGCATCGAAGTGTGTCCCTCAGTGCCCGTGCCTTGGGCGCAGCTGCGCCACGCTGGTACGGTCCTTGGCTGCTGCTTGTGGAGCGAGCTGGCAGCCTGATGGTAACAGAAATAAAGTTTGGAGACCGCTGAAATCCCCTGGGTAGGGAAGCAAAGACAACTACGCCAAGCCGAAAGCGTGTGCTTGGGAATGAGACCCAGAAAAGGCATCTGGAAACAAAGAGTAAAACCCACCTCTGTTCGCCGCAGCCGCCGCTGAGGCTGGACCAGGTAGTGAAAGTGCTCGGATGAGGAGAGTCAGCCTGGGTGAGCTAATGCAGGAACCAGGGTCTCAGCCGTGTGTTTGTTACCTGAGCACACCTAATTTTGGAGCAGGGACAGTCTTGGTGCTTTGCACTGTGTGCCGCTATTTGTGGTCCCCAGGTGTAGCTGGGTATGGCCATGAGTGCCGCAGGCTAATGGGAATTCTGTCCAAAGCCTCGGCAGCATCAGGATAATCATCTCTTCCGTGAGAGATGTGTCTGTGGCTTTGGTGAAGCTCTGTGCTCTGCTGAAATATGCTGGGATATGCTCATTGCTCCGGCGGGTGCGCCAGCAGGCAGTGCTGGGAGGCTGCACGGGAAGCCTGCTCGGGAAATCTGAAAGAGTTAAGAGCTAAAATGTCAGCTCGGGTATACCCCAGCTCTGGCTGGGCCAGCACCCTCGGACGAGCAGCCAGGAGCACCTCTGGGGCAGATCTTTAGTAAAACATCCCCTTCAGTCTTGTGCTGTGACAAACCCTTCTCCATGTCCTGCCTGCCCTGAGAAGTACTTGGCCCTATTGGCCAGTAAGAGCAGGATGGCAAAACTGTATAATGGACCATCATACCATCGTTCCCAGCTCAGCTCTGGTTTCAGGAAATCTCTCTTTATATCAGCATCAGATGCAGTAAAATTGCTTTATTTGGGCAATTTGAGGCATATTGTCCACCAGCGATGGTTTTAATGGAAACTTAATTCCGTCTTCCAGCAGTAGACCTGTAATTAAGTTACAGAGAGCGCATGATTGATGTTTTGAAATGGGTGAAGGAATCTATTTCTTCAGGGTTATGTTCTTCACCATGTGGGATGGAGCATTTTGGATTGCAAATCTCACGCGCTGTGTAATTTAGATTTACATACAAAGAGGCTGGAGTCGTGTTGGGACATCACGTAACAGGTTTTATGGCAGAATAGTTTGTCTAGAATCCATCAGATTTTGCATCAAGAATTCAGAAAAGGGAAATTTATCACTGTGTTGTCCAGAGTGTTCTTTGGCGAGGAATTCACTTTGCTGGTATGGGAAGGATTCTTGCCCCTGGTTTTGCCTGTGCTTGCTGAACAGTCTCGTGCTGTGGCGGAGCTGGGTTTAGAGAACAAGATCTGCAACATCTGCTCACAGAAAACAATGGCTAAAGATGCAGCTTAACAAATCCAGCTAATGGAATCGGGCTCCTTCAGCCCTTAGATGGAGATTTGAGAATCGCTTTTTACTGCACTGCTATTTTGGTTTAACCTCTAGAGATGGTGTCTGTTCTTGGATAAAGACACTCTTAGTAGGGCTCAATGCGTTTTTCTCACCTCCGTTGGTGAAAGAAATGAGCTAATGTCCTGGTGACAGGAAGACATCTTTGGGGGAAGATGGGGAGGGGGGAAGAGGAAGACAAACCTGAAATCTTAAATGGCTTTTGATTGCCATGAAGTACTCAGGCAGACAATTGCTGGGATTACTACATTGACAAAGCATCCTGGTGAGCTGAATCGCTGGCACAGCCAGTGAAATGGGAAGCTGCTAGCAAGGCATTCCCGGGGTGGCAGCGTGTGCAGAGCCTTGATACCACGCTGAAAGGAATTAGGGATTCAGAGGCTGAATACCTCCAAATTGCTGTGGCTCAAAGGCCATTTACAGACACAGCTAAAAGGGACCGGAGCGGAAAGCATTTGCTGATCCTGGCTGCTGTGAATCCAGATAGGGTCTAACAAGAGGGGAAGCAATCCACTTCCTGAACATCAATCATGAGCAAAATGACCACTGCAAGGCAAAACAGGCCTACTGGGTTTTTGGGAGCCGCCGACTCTTTGTAACAGTCGTGCTTTTGTAGTCTGTGAGGCAGAGAATAAGCTTTAGAGCCACAGGTTTTCGAAGGGCAGATTTGCAGCCTCAGCAGTGATTGCTTCTGACAGCCAGGTTAGCAGAGCTTCCCTTCCAGGAGGCCGGTGAAGTGCAGCAGCAGGAACCACGGTGTTACTTGAAAGGACAAGGAATAGTCAGGAAAAGAGCTGGGCAGGAAGGAGTTAAAGGGATGGCTGGGGTTCAGGGAAAGTGCAACAATATGTGCTAATGGTTTTGCAGTTGAGGGGAGTTGTCCTAAAAGAGCTGCAGGAAGGAGAGGATGGGAATAAGCAGTCTCCCAGAAGATTTAAGTCTGCTGTCTCAGGAACAGAAATATCAGGCAGTTAACCCATTTTTTTTTTTTTTTTTCTGTTAGCGTAGCAACTAGATTTCCTGGGAAACGTGGCAGGAGAGTGGTGCGAATGCAGTTGATGGCGATATGTCAGCGGCTGGCCTTTGGCAGCATCTCTGCAGCAACACAGCCGCAGCACTTCTCGGTTTGGGACAGTCCCCACGGCACCGTCAAGTGCCACGAGGACCATGAGTGATGCCCGGGGCTGGTGCTAAGCCACCCCTGTGCTGTGGCAGAAGGATGCCCTTCGGAGGCTCCATTTCGAATGTGCTGCCTCTGTTGGTGGTGGTTTACAGGAAGCTGCGTGCACTGGAATCCAAATTACCAGGGCGCTCGGAAGAGCTTAAGTGAAAGGCAGCCAGAAGGATTTGGGGTGTAAGGGAGTTTGTGTTATCTGTCTAAGCCTGCACTTACACGGTGTGCTGCTCCTAAATTCAGAGTATAGATCTGAATCTGGTGGGTGGTTTAGCCTGTTCTGGTTGCTGGTGAGGGAATGTGATGGATTGTGGATAAGTAAACCAGAGTCACCTACACCTCCCAAAATAACCATGTGGCCCAAACCTCTGAGATACTTGGGCTTTGATCTTAGCCTGACTTTCTGTGTGCCTGTGGGTGATGGATCCATTTCTGTCCACAAGGAAGGTGGATGGATGTGCATGGACTGAAAAATGGCATCACTTAAAATTGGAAGATTTGAAAGAACTCAGAGAGCTGTGGAAGTAGCTTGGGTTCTCTGTTAAAGCTATCCTGCAAAAACTTGAATGGAACTTTTCCTCAAAATCCAAATTCTGTAATGCAGATCTTAGTGACAGAGATCTGGAAATTTAGAAAAAAAACCAGCTTTTTTTTGGTGATTTCCCATGCTGGTTATGTACAGTAACACGTGCAGGAGCAGCGTGCTGGTTCCCATGCTCAATTCTCCTGCCTAAGCTGTGGTTCATTGCTTCCCCTGTAGCAAATGTTGTTGGAAGAATGGGACCTTGAAGAACAGTTATGCAAAACTATCCCTAATTCAGCATAGAATTTAGCTGTATTCAGGACATCAGTCTTTTATGTCTGTTGACTTGCTGAGTTCTTCACAAATTGTGATTTTCTTCAGCGTAATTATACAAGATGACTATTTCTCAAAACTTTAAATGATTTCTCTGATCTCCTCTAAGGGAACTTCCTGAGCTGCAGACAAAAACCAAATACATTTTTTGTCATAGTCTTCAGCTTGGGTCTCTACAAAGGGAGTACTGTCTGCATAACACCACTGACTGTGCTTCTGCCGAGTCTGTGGAGCTGATAACAAAGCAAGATAATACAAATAAATAATAAATACTGGAAACTGAACATAAAACATTCCAGATCTGTGCTGTTCCTGCTGCAAGTTGTGCTTTTTAAGCTTCTTTTTAAATAAAGAAATAACTTTTGACAACATTTCATGACTACAGCTGTGGTCACTTTTCAGAAAATACTGGATTTTTTTAGCACTCTCGGTATGCATAAGGTTTTCTGTATTTCATGAGTAACCTGGAAGCCATCTGGGATAAAATCTTTTCACCCCGTTTGCTTGTGACTTGCTTAGCCTAGGGTACATACAGGATATCCAGCGTGCAAAACTGGGCAAGGGAGGGATGGTAAAATTGATTTGGTAGCCACCAATACTGGAGCATTACTGGACTCCCATCCTGTGCTCAGGGCTTTTTTTCGTGAAGCATTACTCATTTTGTTTGTGTTTCTTTAATTTTTATTTTGATTTCCTTGTCAACACAGCCTGGTTTGTGGAGTTCTGTGCCCTGTGCACTGAGAGAAACCAGGTCACACAGCATCGTGCAGGTTTTTTACCTCCTGGGGAGGGTAATAGAGAGCCTTGCTGTCCTGATTCATGCACATCCTCCTGCTTAAGCAGCAGATTCAGGTTACACGGAGGAGATAAGGCTGGGATCTGTCAGAGTTTTTAAATGACCAGTTCAGTACAGTATCGGTTGTGTTCACAAGGTGACACTTCTCTCTGGACAGAGTCAGAATGACTTTGACTGAGGCCATCAGTGATGGATCACTGCATTCCAGGTGGTCTCTGCAGGTGCAGTTACAGCAGTCTGGTGGCAGAAATGTTGTGTCAGTGTGTCCTTTAAACAGCTGAGGGTGATGGGACGGTGGGGAGGAAGGAGGGTGACAAGTTTCAATAAAAATATTTTTCTTTGGTTTTTTTCATTATCAAACATACAGTTCTTTTGCAGATACAACCTGCAGGTCTTACATTGGAGAAACCTTGACCAGGAAAGCAGTGTCAGCTGGTGGAAGGGGGTATTGGTGGGGCCACAGAGGTGTTGAGACAAGAGCTCTGTGCTCAGGAGCTGAAGGGTCAGGTTGCTGTCCATAACCAGAGAGCAGACTACAGTGGAGATGGGAGGAGTGGCAAGAAATGTCGGTTTTACATACTAAACTACAGAATTGCTGGTGATTGAGCCAGGTCTGAATATTTGCAATGCTGGATAAAAAAGTTAAAAACAGCTTTGATCAGAATTCATCCCTGCATTTACCAGTCCTTAGTTCTGCTGATAACTGGGGTCAGAAAAACGTACTTACGGTTCATCTCACCCTCTGTGGTTTGGCTTCTTTGGCCGAGTGCAACAACCTGATTCCTGAGCAGGCTGTTCTCCCTGTATCTGTCCCCAAAAAGGGCCACAGCGAGCTGTGGCTTCGACGTGAGGAGCAGCCCGTGGTGACTGCATTGTCTCAGCCTCTGCCCGAGCCGTGCTGGTGTTCACACAGACACTCGGGCTGTTTTTCCATGGTGGAGTGGTTCATCCCTTTGGGTTCAGACAATTGCTCAAAGCCATGGTCACAAATAACACGTTGTCTCATCCTAGAAACTGTATTGTTGCAGGGGTTGAACAAAGGCTCAGTCAAGCTGTGCTGGTGCACCGTCGATGTGGTTCACATGAGATCCCAAGGCTGGAGTAACGTTGTGCTGCTGATCCGGGTCACACACGGGTCCTTGGGATGTGGGGATTGTTAGGGCACGGTCTTTCTGTCCCCAGTTGGCTCTTCACACATGCAGGAATGTCTCTGTTTTACCCCTGTTTTAATGTGAAACCTAAATATGGCCTATATGGAAAGATGGGCTTAAATTGGCTTTGAGATGAGGGGTTCAGCACAATGAGAAGACTGAGAATCACGCATGCCAGGGTTTATGGATGTGTATGCATTTTGTTCCCTTTCTTTTGAATGGGAGCTCTTGACAATAATTAGTGGTTTCTGAGGTGAGGGTACCTATTTGGAGAGCAGGGAGTAAATTTAAACTAGGAATCAACAGAAGGAGTTGATGACTTCCAGAAAGGAGCTAAAGCTTGGAGTGATAGAAGACATCCTATGTTGTCCATAGATTGTAGTCATTACAAATGCAATTCTTTCAGGATATGGAGAGCAAGTCTGAAAATTCATTGTTTGCTTTTGAAGAAAAAAAAGTAAATAAACAGAAATTTCCATAAGACTTTTTAGCTTATAACTTTAGCCTGGTGGTTGTCTGCAAAGTGTCCTGGGTCCACCTGCTGTGTCTCAGTGGATGAGATGAGCTGCATTTCTCAGTAACTCCTTCTGTCCTTTCTTTCTGTGAGAGTAAAATTTAAATGCATTAACTACCTTTAGTGAAGGAAAGTCTTAGACTGCTAGTTGATATGGGAAGAGCTGTGGATGATTTGTATGTGGAGTGAGGGTGTCAGAAAATAAACAACAGAACTTCCTTACTAGTTAGTGAAAGTTCAAGATATGATTGTGTCCTTTTAAAATGGGCAGTTCTCAGTGCTTTAACAGGATATGATTTATAACCAGTAGTGCTGTGCATTAATTGCATTGCTGATGATTAAAGGCCTCATCACCTCTGTTGTGAAGTCAGTGGGGATGTTTCCATTTGCTTTGCCCTGTGTTCTTCTGGGAAGCTCGGGTCTAAACTTTTGCTATGAAACACTACCCATGGCAGTAAGAAATCCAGGAGACAAAGCTTTTAAATTAATTGGGTGATATTCATTACACACGGTGGAATCAGTGAGAAACTGTTAAGGTGTCAAAGTTGATGTTTAGGTTGTCCCATTAAATACCTCTGCATTTTCTGATGGAACTTAAGGAATAATTCTCCTGAAGTATTTTTTCATTTCAGGCTTTATAGGGTCGCTAATTCTGGAGATTTCAAATTTCAGATGGTCTGTGCTGCCCAAAATCTGCTCAGGTTTTGGCAAGAAGCCTGTGCTGAGAGGCATGTGGTCAGAGTGACAGAGATGCATTGAGGGAATACTGTGTCCTTTACCTTGAGAGTGTTTTCACATCAGCTTTAGGTTATATTCTGAGTATAATCACCACATAAAATTATAAATTATTCTCCCCGTATATAAAAAAGGGCAAAATCTTTTAGTTTACCAACTGAAATAGTTTTCTGTGAGTTTCTGTGGGGGATATGTGATCTCTTCTCTTTTCCCAGACAGACTCTCAGAAAATGGTACTGCAAGCTTAAAATTAATAATTTTTGAGGGCAAGGCTGTAGCAGTTACGTGACTGAAAATCCTCCCTGGAGGAGGCTGTTCTCTGCCTTGAGGAATCATCCTGCAGCTCTTCCTGTGCTATCAGTGACCCAGTTTGCCCACGCAGATGGGTTGGATTTGTCAGAGAGGCGCACGGAAGGTGTGGAGCAGATGTCGTGGCTATGCTGCTCTGCACAGGAAAGGTTCCTCTTCTGTGCTGTTCCTCTCCACCAAAACCTGGAATGAAGTGTCTGGAAAGCTGCTGGAGGTGCAGGTGTTGGTAGCACCATGTTACTGTGGGAATTTTGAGTTTTACAGGCATCTCTTAGAACTTTGCTAGTATGGACAAAGCTGCTTGAGGTTACTTCTGCTCCATGCTCTGTTCTTTGCTTCTCCATACACCATCTGCAGAAGTTGCTATTTGGTTGGTTTCCCAGGGGATGCCGTTTCCTTAGAAGTTCATGTGAATTTACTCTCTGCAAGTCTGTATTTCTGAGTACACATTTGAGCTTTTGGGGAGGCTTACATGGAAGGTGGCTATGATGCTGAATAACTTGCAGGGAAGCTTTGGAAGCAGTAAATTCAGTTGTATGTGAATTGTTGGCCCATATTGGCTCCCTTCTGTATTTTGTGACCAATAGCTGTCAGTCCAAAACCAAGTGTGCTTAAGAAATCCTGCTTGTCACGAATGAGCTGCTACTACTGAATTACTTTTCTAACATATCGAGGTGCAAAAATGGTACTCAGATTCTTGTCATACCAGAATTTCATGTGTGTTGCACCAATTGCCATGTGTGCCATGCGAATGTCCTCATTTGTGTGGTAAAAAATAACCTTTCAAGGTGTTAAAAAAAGGAAATTTATAAAGCAGATGAGCTGTAGTCTGTGGTAACACTCTCTGCCTGCCCTGGTTTGCATATTTAATTATTCCTTCTTGTCTTTCTCAATCTAGAACGTGGTCCAAAACCATTCCTGGTAAGGTTGAATTCTTCTCCAGCGAGGGTTCGGACACCTCTATCCCCATCCCCATCGTGCCGCTTCCAGGTGTAGATGACTCCTACCCCCCGCAGAAGAAATCCTTCATGATGCTCAAATACATGCACGACCACTACTTGGACAAATACGAGTGGTTTATGAGGGCTGACGACGACGTTTACATCAAAGGGGACAAACTGGAGAGCTTCCTCAGGAGCCTGAACAGCAGCGAGCCCCTGTTCCTGGGGCAGACGGGCCTGGGCACCACGGAGGAGATGGGGAAGCTGGCGCTGGAGCCGGGCGAGAACTTCTGCATGGGGGGGCCAGGAGTGATCATGAGCAGGGAGGTGCTGCGGAGGATGGTGCCCCACATCGGGGAGTGCCTGCGGGAGATGTACACCACCCACGAGGACGTGGAAGTGGGACGGTGCGTGCGCAGGTTCGCGGGGGTGCAGTGTGTCTGGTCCTACGAGGTAAGGACGAGGGGAATGGGGAATTGTCTTTTCCGGAGGTAGAGGGGAGGGTTGCTGTTGCACACAGCAGTTCTCCCTGCTCTCATCATCCTCTGCAGCATTATCACCCAGCTCTAGGGTTTCTGCACTTCTTGTTTCCTGCGAGTGTCACCCTTGGAAAGACCTGCAAAAATTTGGAAGTGCAGAAGTAAGGAGGGAAATGGAGGAACATTGGTCATTCATAACACGTATGTTCATTTAGTTAGAAAGAGAACAAGCTTAAATCTAAATGGCCTCAAGTGCCTGCAGTCCTGACTGTTCAAGCCTCTTTTATCTTCTTTAGCCGAGTACGTCATGGTGCCAGCATGGAAAATGGATGATACAATTACCATGTTTCTTACTGCAGTTGAAATGTGAGGCTGAGAGATGTTTGCCCTGACAGTGACAGTTTTTCCCCAAACTGGAGATGGCTCCTGGTGGCTGGCGCTGTCACCCTGCATGCTGAGCTGCCTCCTGGTAGCCCAAATCTTTTGCTGCTCTGGGCACTCACTGCAGCCCCATCCAGCTCAGCAGGTCCTTGATGTCAGCAGAGACAAGCCACCACTCTTACACCAAAACTCATGGTCTGCCCACACTGATGTGCCTGCAAATTTGGCATTGTGGGGAAAAAAAACCTAGAGAGCCTGCTTGTGGCAGAGTTTCCTGCTGCTGTTTGCTGAGAGCTGGCAGCTCCTCCCCGGGGGTGACAGGGGCTCCTCCTGCCTGGGTGTGCTGGGCTCCTTGAAGCTGAGTCCTGGGTGTTTACAGACTGCCTGGTTGAAAACACCTGCTGGGCTTGAGCTGCAGTTTCTCCAGGGCAAATGCTGGTGGATCTGCCTTAGAAATACAGGAGAAATTGAACGCAGAAGAGAGGTTGAACGGTTTGTGTCTGTACACAGACATTTACAACCTGATGCAGCTATGGCTTTGTCCTTTTATGAGATGTGGTGAAGGGGGGTTCTTCTGCCTGTGTGACAGGGTCTGTGGTCACACAGTGACAGATACTGCTACTGAGCCACTCTTGCACTGGCAAAGACTTGTTTAACTTTTGACACTGAATTTCTGCCCCCAAAAGTTGTTGCTTTGTTTCAGTTCACAATTCAACCTATGACAGGAAAGCCTCTGAGGAAGGGGAAGGAGGTTTCCAGCTGCAGTTATTAATTAATATCTTTTGTGCCTAGAGATTTTCCGGGCTAGCAGTGCCTCTCCATGTTCCCTGCTTTCAGACCTGGAACCAGTTTATGTCTTGCCAGCATTGTGGTTTAGCCATTCGTAAAGAGGCAGTAACTTTTTCCACAGTTTTTAGCGGCATAAAATTTTTACTATAGACATTCAGAGTTGAAATAACTTCTGCTGTGAATGCTTGTACCATCTGGCATTCGACAAGTTACTGAAGGTCAGCATTTTGGTCCTATTGAAACTGGCAAAGAACTCCTAAATTCAATATAACCAAATGTTGGATTGAAATAGCCAGCGATAGCACTCAGCTGCACTGGGAATGCTGTCTGACAGAAATAGATGGCGCTTTCTCATAATCAGTTTTGTTTTATCAGCTTCTGTTATTATCCCTAATGCTGGATTCTCCTAAGTGCCTTGAATTGCTTAAAATTGGTTTGTGTGAAGTGTATAAACTGTTGGGTGTTCAGAAGTAACCTGTGAGTGTGAGATGTTAAGGCTCAGCTGTTTGGGAGAGTAGGAAGAGTTTCAATGATGAAAGCACACACCTTCTGCAAGAAGTAGGTCCACTCTCATTTAGTTGTGGCTTTTCAATTTAAATACCTGTCGTCTTTTTTGATCTGGTCCTCTCATTGCCCAGATGAAATGTGCCTGGTATTTTATTTCAGATAAAGCAGTAGCTGTGTGAAAAAACACAGCTGTTGCAACAGCTGTGTTGGGAAGGCTTGGTGTAAAAGCGACATTTTCCATGTCTTGTACATTCATGAACATTAAGTAACAGGCCACTGTAAATGAATTGCCAAGTGCTGTGTTTCACTGAGCTTCTGATGGAGCAAAAAGTTTGTCTGTGCCTGCTCTGCTGGGGCACAGCCACCACATCCTTCACAATTCCCGTCAGAAGGGAAGCTGTGACAGCACAAGGCTCAGCAAACAGAGCAGCGTTGGCCTTAGAAATCTCAAACCTCAAACTTCTCCTTTGCTGCCTGCACTTCCTATTCTGGAGAGGCTCAAGTGGCAGCACAAATGAGGAGCTCAGGTCTGTGCGGTCACCCCCCAACTCGCTGGGTTTCGTTCTCAGCATCTCGGGTGTGGAGTGCCCTGCTGGTCCTCACTGCGGGTGGCTTTTTCCCTGCACTGTTCTTGTGGTGGGCTCCCTGCCCAGAATCGTTTTACTCATCTCCATGACTGTCACTGCTCCCTTTCTCTGATTTTAGGACCCTACAATGTCTTCACTGTGCTGCTCATCTTCCCTGGCCCTGGCTCTGGTGGTGTGCCGAATGCATCGCCAGGCCTGGCTCTGTGTGGCTTTTCTGCTCGCAACAGTCTGTCTCAAAACCCTTTTTTTCCCCCCTTCCTGTGTTTCTGTCACTCCTCTGCTCTCTGCAGTGCCTCTCAGACCACTTCATTAGAGTGGCACCGGTTATTGCCTGTTTGAAGACTTGTGAGGATTTGTTCACACTCTTCCTGCCATCAGGAGCTTTTCAGCAGACACAGTGGAAGAACTGACGCCACCATTCTTTGGACTTCCTGTGTCATCTCATCCCAGAAAAGCAGCAGCAGCAGCATGTGCAAGGTTGAGGACAACTGCAGCTCTCTGGGCTCTGGGGAGCTTCATCTGATCCACCCAGGGTGCTCTTTGGGAGCAGTTTGCAGCCCACGATGGATTTTAAGCTCCTGTGGCCAGGCTTGGAGTTGTTGCCTTATTTGACACAGGTGGAGTGAGTCACAGATGAGGCATGGCTGTTAAATGTAAGTTCTTTAGGGCAAGGATTATCATCATTGTAAAAACAAAACCCAGACTGTCGCTGCTGTTTGACAAATAGCTGTAAAATTCAGCCTTCTATAGGGTGGAGCTGCCAAAGCCAGAGAGTTTATGTGGCAAATGATAAGAAAACAGTCACGAAAAGAATGGAGCTGTGAACTCTCTGAAACTTCCAGAAGGAAGCTTGAGAATTTATGAAGAAATATAGAGTGTGGTCCTTCCTCTTGAAGAGAGCTAAAGGCTTGGAGTGAACTTGCTCAGAAGTAGTTCTGCATTTCTAGTGAATATTGGTACTTTAGACTTCTGGCACATTGATGGGTGTTTTTCTCGGGAAAAGATTGCCTGCTTAAGTCTCCTTCCTTCTCTCCTTTCCTCCCACCAGTGGTTCTTCCAGTCCATCTTGTGTGGATCACAGGGACAGGGAAGTTTGATTTTCTCCTACACTGCCATGTGTTGTCACGCAGGGTCTTGTATTTCAGCCTGAGAACATGTTCTGGTTTTGATTACAAGCTCTTTCATTTGTGATTCAAACCATCCCAAAGCATTGTTGATCTCAGTTTTGTGTCTAATATTTCCTTTAAATGCACCTAAATTAATTACAAAGTCAGTGCTGTGTAGCTTGGTGTTGTTTCAGCCTTGTTTTGCAGCTGTTGCTGAGTATTGTTCTAATTTGTGGTTAACGGCTTCACAACTTTAACACAGACTCTTTGTAGCTGCTAGAAGTCAAGGCAGTGCTGATATATCCCATTATTTCTTCAGTAATAAAACCCTTCTGATACATGCTGCTTTCAGGTGATACCAATTCCTTCCTCTGTGTCCTACAGTGCAGTAGAAACAGCTGGATCCAATGGAGCATATTTTGCTACCTCTGACAGGTAAAAATGACCAGTTTTGTCTGTTTTATCCCTGTACTGGTTGAGGGTGTGGGAGAAATTAGGTGATCTGCAGCAAGTGTGTTTGTGTGGAGAAGGCAGTGCTTTCCTCCAAACTGCAACAAGTACTCTAAAATGTCCTGAAATGAGACAGGATTTTTTACAATGTACATGGAAAAGAAGGTATGACAAAGGCAGTGATCACACCAGGAAACATGAGCAGCAAGGAAGAGCAGGTCCAGCCCTTTGGGTGTTGGTGAGGGGACGAAGTAGGGCAGTGGTGACCAGGGGTAGCAGGGGGCTTCTGGGAGAAGTGGGGGTTGAATTAACATTTTGTGTGGTCTTTCATCTGGAGTAATTGAAGGTAATTGCTACTCTGAAATGCACTGAAGGTAAGAAAGCCCTTAAAGTGCACATTATATCTGCCAAGTACACTGGCAGTGCCAGAACGTACCATTTCTGGGATGGACGTTCCCATGGGCAAAACTGAAGTTTATGATTTGCTGTAAGACAGCCACAAGTAAAAAAAAAAAAAAAA
>WEKY01016249.1:578618-698119 GCA_013390045.1 Picathartes gymnocephalus
AAAAAAAAAAATATTATACTCCTTCAGTGATTGATCAGATCTGAAGGACTGGAAGGAGGTGCTGCTGTTAATGGCTAACTTCCAGTTCCTTTGCTTTATCCTCTGTGAAAACCTTCTCTCATTAACAAAAAGGAGATTGATGCTGTTGTGGCTGGGTGGTGAGTGACAGCCAGAACACAGCGTGCTCTCAGAGCAGGGCAGGCTGGGATCTGTGAGGAGCTGGGCCAGGGTGTTCTGGAGCAACTCTGTTCTCTGCAGACACTGGGGGCAGTGGGGTCGGACCGTGGTGTTCGGTTGTTCTTGCTCCATGAACCTCTCCTTGGACTCCCAGCAAATGAAAGATTTGACTTGTCTTTGTGGTGGGAACATCCAGCAACACTATTGAAATAATTCTCATTTGTGTGTATTGTCCTGGCTTCAAAGCTTGGATGTTTTCTGAAGTCAGAGCAAGGGAACTTGGCAAACCCTGACAGCACAGACACCTTATCTCACTGCGTGTACAGCCCTCTGCATCTCTTAATTTCAGGAAACCTGTGATGTGAATTGTGTGTGTGAGAGGGAGGATACAAGCATGCCCAGAGTTTTAGGGTGGATGTTTATAAACCATCTTTCCTGCAGCACTAAATTTTATCTTCGGAACACTTCAGAGATGTCTTTTTGGCTTCAGATTAAGATATAGGTGGGTGGCCGTGCACTCTGGGGATGGATGGAGGTTGAGCTCGCTGAAGGTAATGAGGAATGGCATTTTGTCAAAGGACAGACAGGTGAGACTAGAGAAGAGCATTATCTGGGCAGGGGAGGTGATGCACGGGGCTCAGGGTGACACTGAAATACTTGGCTGATGTGACTCTGTCAGACTGCCGCAGAGGGGGAGGCAGCGTGGTATGACCACTGTGGTCTAATTTTAGTGTTTCCTGAGGAGGAGGGCAGGGAGGTCAAAGGAGAGAGTAAAGGCTGCAGACTGGGTTTGTGAAACCAAGGTGTGGGTTAGGAGGGTTTGGAAGATTTGGAATGGGAGACGGGGCTCAGGTCTGTGGTCAGGTCCTGACCTGGCTCTTTCACTTCAGAAAATAACTGAGTATTTGAGAACCAGATATTCCAAAGAGGGAGAACTTGACCTTACTGAGTAATTTCTTACTGGCTTATGAATGCAGTTTGGTCAAGGTTTATTTCTGTGTTGTAGAAATGAAGAACAACTGTAACAAAACTTGGGTCTGGGTCCCACTCACTTTCTGCAGAAGATCCTTTTCAGAGAGGAGGGCTGGGGGATTCCTGCTGACACAGAGAGGCCTTTCCAGGCTGTAGAGCCTGTTTGGGACTGACCTAGTTTTTGTGAGCACATGGTTAATCTGTCCTTAGTTAGCTGGATGACTTGACCTAATGCCTAAGCTGAGGGTTGCTGAAATGAGGACTTTGATGGTGTTGTGCAGACTCTTAGGAAGCTGCAGCCGTGAATCCAGCGAACAAAAGTGTTGCTTTCCCCCCATTACTGCTGTCTTGGAGTGCAGTGATTTTGTTACAAATTAGGATCTGTGCATCCTGTTGAGTTGAGAGAGACATCAGGATTAGTTGTTATCTTGAGGACAAGTCAGGAAAGGCTAATCCTTCATAGCATGACAGGACAAAGAACTCTAATAAAAAAGCTCATCATGCCAGTTTCTTAATTAAGGCACTCAGAAGACAGTTGAGGGTTTGAGTTTGTTCTGTTGAATGGCAGTGGGGATAGGCAGAGGGAGGTGAGTCTGAGACTAGAGGCTTTCTATTGTATATTTTTCTTTTGAACTGATGGGAAAGCCATCCTGCTTTTGCAGGGTAAAATCTAACTTTACAGCTTGCTGCAGCTGAGACTTTGGTACTTGTGCTGTGGTCAGAGCTGCACTGCCTCTTGTAGGGGAATCCCACATGACTGGAGACCTTGCAAGGACACTGTTAAATTCCAAATCTAATCAATGTCAAACCCAGTAATACCTTTGTAGTCAGTTATCTCCTATGGGTCAATGATACCTGACCAAAGTTTGAGCTGGCAAGTTTCCTTTTCCATTTTCTTTAGTGCTTATTTCTGTGTGTAAAAGATGAAGGTGGGGGAATAAACCATTTCATGGATACCTCTCTATAAAAACAGGATCTCTGTAAGTGTCCTATGTCCTACTGATAAAAATAGGTTAAAAAATGGTCTTTCTTGACTGAAGAGGACTTAAAAGTGTTGTCAGCTGGGGCTCTCAGTATGGAAGTTTTTAGCTGATCTCTATGTAGAAGGTAACTGTGACCTGGATGCTTGGAGGAGGAAGGGTTAATTGTGTTAATTTGGAGGGAATATTTGCATTTTCCTCCTCAATCTACTAAAGCCAAATTCTGTGAGCAGCTTAAAGCACCAGCAGCCTGGAGGTGTCAGAGCCTGTGAGCATGGGAGAGAAAAGCCAGACTTGTTTGGTGGTGGGAAATAGAAATGAAGTGCTGATGTGGGGAAGGGGCTTAATATAAACTTAGCTGAGGTCACCAACAGGAGCACAGGAACACACAGCTTAAATGCTTTCAGTACTACCTGTATCATACTTGGAGTATGGTGTTTTAAGAAACACTTGATTTTTTTCAATAAAAACAATTCAGTTATCACAGAGAAGAAACAAAACTTGGATTTTTTTAAATGGATAGATACGATGGATCTTGGTGTAATATCTATTTGTTACTTAAAAAAAAACCCCAACAACCAAATTTAGTGTAAAAGATCATTCTCTTTTGAACTTTCAAGGAATGAACACAGATAATTATCCAGAGCTGTTCTAGACAGTGGTTGTAGCCACAGTGGTGTGTAGCACTAACCTGCTATGAAAGGTTTTCTTCATTCTTTGGGAAAGAATATTTCCTAGCAGGCTGTGTGCTGAGACATTTCCCTGTGCTCCCTGGGCTTACTGGACCAGGGCAGTGTCTGAGGATGCATTTGTGATCTGTACAGTCACATTGTCCTCAGTTCACACTTTGCAGTCACTGGTCTGCTGCCCTTGCTGGGAGAGATCCTGAAAAGAGCTATTAACACCAGCTGACTCCTCACCCTAGCCAGGAACTCCCAGTTCATCTTCTGCTTCTCTGAAATTCAGTGTCCTTGACGAACTTTACAGCACTCCAGTGCTGACAAGGCAGAAAATGGCATTGGGTGCTGATTTTCTTCATAGTTTGCATCTGCAGTTACGATTGAGAACTGCACGTCTTGGGTCTCCCTGTGTGTTATCCCCAAGTGTAACTCACATGTCCGGAAGGAGACCGGCTTTTTAGGCTGTTGGGGAGAACCAGTGGCTCCTGGATGGGCAGGGAAGATGCAGGATGACAACCTGCAGCAGTTTAACCCTGCTCTGGCTGTGTCTGGTGGCCCTGGGGATGGGGAGAGTCTGTAATCTGACTGCACAGAGGATTAATTGCCCTGCATTTGTCTAACCTCATTTCCTGTAGACACCTCCCAGCTCCAGAGCTGCTGTTTTGTATTCTAAACCCATCTGATTTGAAGCAGAGAACTCAATTCTACTTTGTTGGGCTGTTACACCATCTTAATTGATCTTTAAAATGCTTAAAACATTTTCTCAGTAATTTCCTGTGTTAAAAGCTTATCTGGACTCCTGGTGGTGTGAACTTTCCATGGTTATCAGCTGGAGACCTCTTAAAATCTTGCCAGAAATCCCGAATTGCCTGAAGGGTGGGGATTATCTTCCTGCATGCCTAGACCAAAATGACCTTTATGTGTCACAAAGAAGTTGGGAACTTAATTGGAAAAGTTTAGGGGACTAACTGGTTTTATTTTCCTAAATTTTAAAGTTTCAGCTAAAACCATACTTGGGATTCCCTGCAAAACTGAAAGTTGAGTTTGGTTATTTGTGGTTAGTTTTTTTACATGAAAGTAAACTTCTGCTGGTACCCTCAGTGAGAGCAAGTTAGTGTTTCTTTCAGTTGTGTCTTGAGCAAGGTAAAAGTGCTACTACAATAATGAAACAAAAGTAAAAGTTGTGACAGATTTGTGTGGGGGGGACTCTTGAGAACTTATTGAACTTCATGCTAGTTACTTGCACCTTATGTGTTAATGGTGACTTCAGGAAAAGGATCAATGCCTGCATATAATTTATATTGCTGTTAGGGACCCCAGCTATTAGGGACCATTTTTTTAAAAGTCTCTTTGAATAGGAAATGTCTGTTTATCCATTTATCTCTTGTCCATGCTTCAGTGTTGTACCCTGATGTGAAGTATTGGTGGTAAGAGGAGAGCCACTGCCTTTTCCAGGTGAGCATGGAAGCAGTTTTTCCTTTTCCCAGAGAGATTTGCAGCCTGCCTGGTGACATTTTGACCTGAGCTGCTGTCAGGGACTCGCTCCCAGGGCTGCAGTGCAGGCGAAGCTTCAGCAGTCAGCTTCTGTGCTTGGTGATCTGATGGCCTGGGAGCACTGCTGCAAACAACTTCATTTGGGTCTGTGCTGGTTTATACTGAGGGCACACGGATGGGAGCCCTGGATGTTTGTGCAGAGCTGTGAGATGAGGCTCCTGGAGCCAGTGCTTTGGAGTCATTAGCTTCGAAAGAGGTTTAGGAAAAGGCCAAAGGCACGACATGCTCTTGTGTAATGAAGAGAGCGCAGGTAGGGTCATGCCCACTGGACCTAAGTTCCATCCAAGTCCCTGGGTTTAATCCTTCCTACTGAATGGCTTTAGGGAGCTCCAGCTGAGTGCTATATTTTTGTTCTTGGAAGCAGTCTTCAGAAGCATCCGGTACTCTTTGTGGATTAAGCACAGGTTCTTACACAGAGGCCAGGATTAGCGATGAAATAAATGAGAACCCAGCGTTCGGGCTCGGCCAGCAGTTCATTAGAAAGCAGGAAAGAGTAGAAAGCTGCCTGCAGGTCCTGAAGTGCCACTGTCACCTTCTTTCAGCAGCAGAGAAAAGCGTGTTATCAGAAAAATAAAGAAGGACATTAGTAGAAAGCTCCTCTACGTCAGGGCTGCCCCAGCCCTTCAGAGGAGGCAGCCAGCACTTGGATGCTGTGTCCTTGCCTGCTGTCCTGGTGGCTGTGCTCAGCCATGTGTCAGAGTGTCTTCTGAAAGGCAGGCACAAGTCTGCTCCTGAAAACTCTGTTGCCTGCTCTTGTTCATGGTTGCCACTTCAGATTGGTGCAGCTGGTTCGAAACGCGCTCGGAGAACGGCAGCGGGGTGTTAATGAAGGTTCCTCTGCTCATGGGCCTTCAATGGGTGTAATTACTTGGCAGTAACTTCTTTAAACCTTATTTGAATTAAAGCTACATGTTTTGGCTGGTTATGTCACCACTGTATTAGTGAGGAATGCAGGAGAGAGTGCTAGTTTGCATTAACTGAGCTGCCTTAATCCTTTGTAACCATACTTTTTATTGTGTGTTACTGTCTTAGAGAGAGAAAACCCTTTCCCAAGGGACACCAGAGTTTACTCCTCAGTGTCCCTCCATAAGGGGAATGTTCTTTGCCCTCAAAAGGACAAAGTTCTTAGTAGATGGGTTGTTGAGAATTAACATTATGTGTGATTCTGCATGGATATTCAATGGGGAACTGTCTGTATCTAAGGTCTGAATATTTTATAAAGCTTTTTTCCTACAGTCCCCCTCCATGTAAGGGTGCAGAGTGGGTTAAATGCCTGACCCATTTTTTTTAAATGGTTTCCTACAGTCTTCAGACCATATGCTTGAAAAAAAAGTGTTGTCTGACATGAGTGACTCACAACATACACCTCTCACATTCATTGTCCAGGTCAGCAAAAATATTGTGCCATTGCATGTGTATCTTTCCTGTCCTGACAAAAGAGAAATTTGCTTAATGTTATCACAGATGATTTGTCAAGAAACTTTACCCTCACCTTACCTTACCTTGTTTGTTTAACCTTATCACAGATTTATTAACTGGCATACTTGTTTTTATATCCTTTTCTTATTGAAGGTACTTCCTAACATCTTTGAGCAAGGGGAACTTTATTTGAAAAAAAGCAAACAGCCAACAACTGTGAAGACAATAGCAGATTTAATCTTCATAAAGCAGCAGGGCCTTTGCTTCCCTGGGAATGTTTGCTAACTGTGGCTTTTCCAGGTTTTGGACAGATGAATTTTTCTTTGACTTTTTTCAAATATTCTTTCNNNATTCCCCCCCCCCCCCCCCCCGCCTCCCTGGAGTTGAAACATGCACTGCAGTCACTGCGAGAGCCTTTTGCAGTTGCACTTTTTCTTGCTGTGTTTTACTGGGCCCAACTGGAAGCCGCTTCTGATCCTGTGGAATAATGTGTTTGGCTGAATCCTGAAGTTTGCTGCTGCTGTGTGTGCTTGTACTGAGGAAAAACCATCCACATGGTTTCTTATCTTCCCTGGGCCAAAAATAACACCGTGGCTCCTGCAGCCTTGAAGAATTAGCCTAATTTCAGAACTGGAAACTAGGGTGAAGATGAAAAGTGTGTTTCAAAATATATAAAATAGCAGTTGGGTGCTTAAGCATGAGGATGAAAAGCCTTTGTCTGGGGCTCTGTCTGGTGGATCACAAGTTTTGTGCTGCTCTTTTTGCACGGACTGTTCCGCAGGGACGAGAGCCTCTGCCGAAAGGCAGCTTGGCTCCACTTTAAACCAGGCCTTGCAGTTCTGACACGGGGGCTGCAGGCCAGGAGGATGGAAGGTGAGGGCAAAGTCACCTTCCTTGTGCCTGCAGAGTGGCTCCTGCAGATCCCTGACGTGGGTCATTCCTCCGTCCCGCCTTGTGCCATCTGCCCTGGGGTCCCCGGAGCAGGGAGGTGTGAAATGTGTAACCCCGTTTATCCTGCGAGGTGCTCAGGCCGTCTCCCGTACAGAAAATGCCTTGTTTCTCTTCAGCCAGCACAAAGGCTCTTTTATAGCTGCTTGGCCATACATCTGTCGAGGTGCCTCAGACTGTTAGCACTGGTTGCTGTTGGAGGTATGCAGCTCCCAGGCTGTGATGTACAGTGATATGTTGTTTATATGTTGCCTCCCTTTCCTTTTGAGGATAGGGAGCTGTGCTGGGTCCTGCCCTGAACAAAGCTGGGGTTAGTTATGGGATGGAGCAGTAGCCTGGAGATTTTCTCTTTGAAAGCAGACTGGAATCCTTCTGTTTCACACTTCGAATTAAACAGCTGAATTTGGCAGCCGCTGCAGGACAATAGAACTTTCTCTGGGGGAAAGCATGTTGAATTTCTGCTCCGGAGACAGACCTGGGTTGAAAGATGTGTGCACCATAACAGAGGCACCCCAGTCCTTCACCAGGCACTCAAATGGAAAAAAACCCTGACTTCTTAAAATTTTTGGACTTTATTGCAGCCTTTGGATTAATTTCCCCATCTTTTCCCTGCCTCCACTGTTATTTTTTTTCTCCTGCACGTGTCCTCGTGCTTGTTCCACAGACACTTCGCTGAAACCAGTCCTGCCCAGAAGTGCACACTCATCTTCTGAAATGTAGGGGAGGGAGTGTGAGGAGTAAACTGACAAAGTCCTGTTGATTTGGCAATCTCTGAGTTTGTCTCCTGTGGTCTTCAGACATCTTGAGGTTTGCCATCTCCTGTCTCCCGTGTTTGGTTTTCGAAGTGGGTTTTTTTAACCCCACAAAGCTATCTGACAGCGCTTCAGTTCCATTCCCAAATAGTTCCCTGATGCTGTCACTGCTGGCTTCTTGACTCAAAGTAGGGCTTGGGTGGATAAACAACTTTTCGTCAAATTACCCTGAGATAGGTCTCGTGGGATAGAGGAAGAGCACCAGAGAGATGGGCTGTTTCATGGTAAGCTCTTTTGCTTTGACGTTGGTCTTCCCTTCTGCTCCATTAGTGTGGGTAAATGGTGCGATCTGTCAGCCGAGTGTGGCAAGAGGTGACTTGGGCTGGGTCCGTGGGACATTCCACCCAGTCCCTGTCCCTGGAGAGCAGCAGCTCTGCCCTGCCCAGGCCTTGATGTCGACACCCAGCTCTGCCTTGGAACATGTGCCTTTGCTCGCTTCCCTCCCCAGGGAGTATTTCTTGTTGAAGATCTGTTCTGGCTTTGAAGATGCATTTAGGCTTTCTATGGCCTCTTTCACAAGAGGGCGAGAAGTTACTTTTCAGCTTAATTTTAGACTGGCTGTCATTCTCGAGCAAACTTGAAGTGTGATTTTGACCTTGCTTGCAGGGAAACTTGGAGGAACCTGATTTCCCAGTACGTTGAGGGAACTGTTACCCCGGGTCTAGAATTCTGTGCTTTACTATCAAAGGGCTTTGCAAACCTTTCCCATGCTCCTTCCACCCTGTGGAACAACAGCTCTCCCAGCTTGGCACGGGGTTATCCCCAGGGCACAGGAGGAGGTACCGTCAGGGCAAGGTGTAGAGTGTAAGAGGTCCTGACTCTGTGTCCTGCAGCCAAACCACACCTTCCCTTCCCTCTTTCACCAGTCACTGCAATTAAAATTCCACCGTCAGGGCTGAAGTGAGGTGAGGCAGGAGCAGACTTGTTTTCAGGAGGGAGAAGGAGAACTGAATTTTCTGCTGGAATGGGTCTTTTCCTAGGGTGGGCTCAGGAAATGTCCCCTCCCCACCTGTTTGGGAGCAGAAAAGTCACCGGCAAAAATTGCAAAAATAATCGGCATGGTGTGCTCCAGTTCCCAGAGGGCATCAGAGAGGGAATGAATGGAGCTGGGAGCGAGGAGCCCTGCAGACAAACCTGCAGTTCTCCATCAGCCTTCCTGAACCGTGGCCCAGGGCAATCACTGGAGATGATTTCCTAATAAAACTAAGGGAACCCAGCTTGCAGGGGTGCAGATGAGACTCTTGACTGGCACCAGGGAGCAAAGTGGAGCAATGGGAAAAAACCTTTTGGAGGTGAAAGGTGGTGAAAGCAAGAGAGCCAGAGTGAAGCCCGGGGGGGGGTCTTATTAAAGCACTGGAGTCCAAGTAATTTCAAATATTCTAAACAGAGGTCCCGTGAGTAGAGATACGAGGGAACCAGATTCCTTTGGCATTTGCAATATCAGGCAGGCTAAAGTAAGTGCTCTTGTGCAATGCTCTGCTGAGAGCTCACAGAGCAGATGTTCCTCCTTTTGTAGCTGCTGCTCCAAGTGAACCAGCTCCTTGCCTGGGTAAATCAGGGAGCTGCAGGGACGTGCTCACCTTTGCACAGGACCAACAGAGGGACAAAATTTGAGGTGGGAAGTGCTGAGGAGGAGGAGGAAAAGCAGTCACTTGCAGATGTTGAAGGAAGTATTTCCTTAAAGAGTGTCAGGATGATGTGAAACTTAAATGTGCTTAACCTTAGTTGCAGTTTCCCTGAGAGCAAAGAGGTTGGGTGTGTGGTGGGGGTGGGCAGAGAAGGACTGAGATGGGCCTTCAGAAAGGAAGTTAGTCTAAAATAAATGCAGGCAAACAATAAAATGTTACAAGGTGCAAGCTAAGGAACAACCTGCTGTTTTCCCTGGCTCTCACTGGGACACAGCTCTTATCCTTAAAGCTGGAAATCATATCTGATGGGCTACAATAATCTTATTTTTCCTAAACGTAGAACTCTCCTATGCCTGTCTCCCCTAGGCAAGGTGGAATACCTGCCAAGAAAGCAGCATGCTCTGAGCCTCAGCTGCTTTCACATGCCAGCAAAACCATCTTGCATGGAAGTGACAAGTGTGTTGCTGATGGGACGTGTTCTGGCGTGACATCTGAGTTAAATCCAAGTGGGAGCACTCGTGCACCTGACTGATGGCCAGCGTAGGAAATACCCTGAGCTGCCTGCATTGTAGTTGGTGTAATTTCATGCCTACTTACCATGCAAAACAGTCAACTCTTTAGGCAAAAACGAGGTCTGAGAGTGACTTCTTAGAGTATGTTTTCTTCCTGTCCAAGCAGAGAGCGTGCAGTGAAGAACAGTGGCTTGGATTTTGTTTTCTTTGGTAGCCAATATAACGTCACTGGTTGTCTTTGTGTCTGCCTCTCTTTGTGTGGTGGGACAAAAAAGCCGTGTCCAGTTTGGGAATGCTGCCAGTTTTATCAATATGATGATTATATTCAGAAGAAAGGAGCTGCAGTGGTTCTTGTGGTGCCTCGATGGTAAATAATAGTAAAATATGGCTGTCTCTTAATATTCTGGTTGGACTCCCCCGGTTGCCACACACTGGAAAGCACCCCTTTTCATGTAGCTGGGTGCTCATGCACTCTGTGGCCAGCTAAAGTAAATGTGTATGCTGGAATGTAACAGAATCACTGTAAAATATTCCACACCCTGTTCCTGAGCATTGTCACTTAGATGATGCTGTTGCAGAGCTGGGGTTTTTAAAATTTATTTATAAATCTTCAAGTGTTTGATAGAGTTGCTGCAGTCCTTTCTAGAGCCTTTGGGGATAAAACCATAGCTATAACTTTGCAGCTTGGAAATATCTGCACAGACTCAGTCCTGCACCTCACACCAGACAATAATGAGCACTGAAAGCTAAACTGAGCCCATTGATATGGTGATGATCAGTACTTTTTTCTTTCTGATTAATATTCAACCTGTGTCTTCTATAACGTTTCAAACAGACCATGGGATTGTCCATTCTCCTCAGATCCAGTTGCCCGGTGGATTTGAGCGTGTCCTGCCAGGGAAGCTGCTGGCACTGTGTCCTGTTAGGGCAGTATCCCTGTTGGCCTGTGGTGCTGTGGTTGTGGGGATGGTCCAGTTTGGGTTGTTTTTCATTCCCTGAGAGTGGTCCTGGGATGAAGGTGATGGACTGCAGCGTGGAGAGATTGCCTTCTGTGTTGGATCTGCTGCAGCGTGGAGTCTGTAATCCCACAAGGGCTGCTCTGTCCCTGCTGGGGGTTTGGGAGTTGTGCAGGAATTGCAGGGGGTTGTGTGCTCCAGCCCTGGAACACTCAGGTGCCAGGAGATTGGAGAGAGGAGCAGTGAGTGGCAGGACACCACACAGTGCCACGGCCAGCACTAAGTGAGCAAGAGCAGAACCACAGATTTTGAATGATGTTTTAAGTTGAAGCAAATTCAGTTTACACAAACAGCTCAGGAAAGAGAGAACCTCTTGTCTGTGCTTGAGGAGAGCTTCCTGGCTGCTTTGCCAGCTCTCATCTGCCCTGTTTTCCTTGTCACCTCCAATGTGGAGTGGCCACATTGATTCTCCCGTGGGATCAAGAGCTCGCTGGCCAGCAAAGGAGGCAGGCCAAGGGGCCAGCAGGCTCTCAAAGGCTGGGGATGAGCTGTCCTGTGGCTCTTGGACCTCAGATGATGTTTGAACGAGGCAATGTAGCTTTGGGAATGCCAGCACCCTCCATGTCATGCTGGCTTTTGGCAGGTGTCCTTTAGACTTTGAGAGTGGGGATTTGGATGTACAGGGGACTTGGATGTCAGCCTGTAAGCAGGCTGGGATGGGAAATCTCCCAGGTGTAACTGCAGGAAATGCAGTTCCAGTGTCCCAAAAGAGCAAGAGGAGGAGTCCCTGTCAGGTGGCCAAACACACCTTCCCTCCTGCCCCAAGCACTTCGCTTGAAGGTCAAGGCTGAGAGCTCTGCTTGTCATGCTGGGGTAGCCAGGGAAGCTCACAGCCGTGTAATGTCAGTGGAAGTTGGAAATTCGTAGGATCTGAAGTGGAATTAAAACACAAGGGCATTCAGAGAGTGCTGAGGCACGCTCATCTCTGGATTGTACACTTCAAACCAGAGCTGCTGCTGGGTAAATCCCTGCTTGCCCAAACCACAGCAAATTTAGCAGGATAATAGTTTGGAGAGATGATAGATCACTCTGTTTGTTGGTTTCTCTGTCTTCTGTTTGTGGGGAAACGCTGGAAGAAATGGGGATTTGCACATGTAAATATATCTACATATATCTGTGTAAGTGCACCCCTGTTCCCTGAAGGAAGAAGGTGCCCCAGAGTCAGTGATGGGGAGATGCTCTCCCAGCAGTTCTACATCTTCTCCCCAGGAGCTTTCAGGAACTGGAGCTGTTGGAAGGAGCAGGGAAATGAGGAGGGAGAAGAGTGAAATACCATGTGAGGCTCATGCAGGCTTTATTTCTCGCTCTGCAATAAAGATGACCTTGCTGGCTTGATTGCTTTAGGTTTGCTGCAAATCTCATCCACTCAGCAGACTGCTGGAGGGAGCTGCTGGCAGTGTCTCCAGGTAACAGTAATAAAACCCCAAGTGATTATAATATTATTTCATTTGTAACTGAATGAAATGCGTCGGGGATCTGCAACAGAGCAGTTGTGTGACAGGGAGTGCAGGCAGCTCTGCTTTGTGGGGAGAGGGAAGGGCTGGGGAGTGGCTCAGGCTTCCAGCATTCTCCATAGGCACAGCTCAGGATGTGAGCTTTTTTCTTCTAGAAAAAAAAGATTTCTAGGAAACGCAAGATGAAGTGGTCTTTGTTTGGACTGGCCACACAATCCCCTCACGAGCAAACACTTTATCATGCCAGTTAGGCTGTGATGAGTGATGTATTACAGTAGCAGGCTTGTTGCTCAGTGTAGCTGCTGCTGCCTTTATGGCCAGAGAAAACCAGGCAGAGAGCTTGCTTGAAGCAGCTCAGTGCTAAAATTGCTGCTAAAGCCCCTTCAAGGGAAATCATTGTGGCAGAAGGCTTGCACATTTATTAATTAGTCTCATTTCTCTACCTTGTGGCAGACAAATCATTCCAAAAATGAAGAATCAAATCCAGGTAAATTTATATTTAATGAGGCAACGTTATAATGAAAGAGAATCTTGTAGTTATACAAAAATGTCTTAGAAGTGCCTTTTGTAGTTGTAAAATGCAGTGAGGATATTTTTTTTATTGCATTCCCCCTCCTCCCCAGCAAAACCTCACTGAGCACGTCTGGACAATGAATGTTCTTTAGTAGGGATGAACACACAATCTCAGAGGTTAAATGTGCCCTGTAAGATGTTTGCACTCACATAAAGCTCTTTTATGTGTGACATTTCCTGCATTATAGCAACCAGCTTCAAAAAGTGGGTGTTTAACGAAGACTTAACTTCACATAAGCGAGGCTTGAGTTACCTTTTAAAAATGTCAGTGTCACTAAACAAAGGCTTTAACGCTGTCCTCAGGTTGCCCCCAGTCCCCTCCCCGACCTGGTGCTGGGGTGTCCAGGGCTCCAGTGGGTCCAGCTGGGCAGTTCTTGCTGTTGTGAGTCTGGGAATTGTCTGTCCAGCCTGTGATAAAGGTGCTCCTTCTGTGCTCCCAGAGGTGCATCCAACACCTTGGGTACCACAGAGGCCTCCAGTTTGTCACTCACTGAAGAAGCCTCTCAGTTGGGCAGAATTTCATCTGGGCAGAAATTCAGCACAAGGCTCTCCTCAGCACATCTCTCCCAGGAGAGGTGCATTTTATTTTTTTAAAAAAACTCCTCTTATCCTGTCAGGACTGTCACCCTTTACAGTGCATGGAGCAGACCTTTTGCTTCACGTGGGCAGCTGTGTGTGCACTTAGTGGCTCAAGTCCATGCATTTGGCTCCCTTTCTTTTCCCTTTTTTCACGCTTTTTCTTTCACAGATAGACTTTGGCCATTGCTTTTAAAATAATGCAAATTTCCATCTTGACTAGAAGTGGCTGGCCGCTGAAGCTGCCTTGCTTTTAATGCTGTTTAGGATGTGTCCTTTTTTTATCTCTTCTTTTTTTTTCATTCCTTCTTCAGTCAGGTCTACAAAGAATACTCTGTTTTATGTGCTTTCCATGTATGATCTCTTCTTAAAGGACGACTCATTTCCTCTACTTTAGAGGTATTTTCTTAAATCTGTCACTTCCTGTCTCTTTCTTTGCTGTCTGATTTGTCACTTTTTACATTTTTTTGTAACTGTTCCACTCATTAAATTCTCAAATCCTTCGGGAATTGCGTTTTGCCCAGGCGAGTGAAACTTCTTTTTTTATGCTCTGGCAAGAAATATTTGACGATTAATTTAATTGCAAAATTGGCTTCTAAACAGAAGCAGGCTTGGAAAACTGAAGGGGAATTAATCACGCCCAGTTAACAGAAGGGACTTGAAAATGTGAAGGCTGCACCAAAGACGTCAGTGAAAGCTGAGGTGCACAGTAGCTAACAAGCTTTTAGTATTTTATCGTCCCTTTTTTTATTATTATTTCTTGCTGGCTTTCACTGCTTTTTGCCTGCTTGAAGAACAGACTGTTCCCTCCCAGGGAGAGAGGAACAGCTCAGATCCACGTGCTCATGGGATGTACCAAGGCCTTCATCCTTCACCTGTCCTCAAACAGTCTCATCCTGACAAATTTTTCTCTTGAACTTCCTGCAGACACTCCCAGTCGATTTGGATTGAACTATCTTTAATCTATAAACAATTGGAAAATTAATTCTGCTGTAGTGAAATGCTCAGTTCAAAACAGCAAGTGATGCATCGGATGACATTTAAGATTATTTTGTAAAAATATATTTATACTGGAAGTGAAATACAGATAAGTTGCAAGAGGTACTGCTAAATAAGACCTGGCATAAGGTTGAATTTTCCTCTGGTGTAATTAGGTGTAACTTGATCAGGTAGCAAGGTTATGCTGATGTACATCAGCTAAAGATTAGAAATCTTGCATGTGATTACATACAAGTACTACAATAAAATACTGAGGTCTAAATGATAGGATTTTCAGTATTTTATTAAAACAAATAGAATCCCTGTTGAAAAAGTTTCTGCCTGCAAGACTATGTGTCTTGAGTGAGCTCAACTTCATGGGGCTCCAGAGGCATTATTACAACTGCTGTAATTACCCAAAATAGCTGTTCTGTACATAAGATTGGCATGACATTAAAGCTCAGTGTCTTGGACTTGTGCAGGACTAGGCTTCAGTAATGACTCTTCCATTATCGAGCTGGGAATCTCCCTTTGAAATGCATAAAATCCTTTATAAATACTGGGGGTGGGGTGTCAAGCTGTAAAATGTCTGCTTTTTATTAACCATGTAAGATCACCTGTTGGTGGGAAATGACAATAGGGCCTTGCACGTACTGTGTCTTGGGGGCAAAATGGGAATTTAGGGAGAAAATCTGTGTTTGGAGAGGTAGGAGAAGAAACTTCATAAAGGGTTATCTGTTTTACCTGCTGTCTCCATTGGCAGAGGGAGGGATTAGCACTGTTGTGGCAATATTAGGTTTGATGTTTGAAAGTTAAATTAAGTGGAGGAGTTACATGAGAAATTACAGACGTGAAAAATGCTTCTCCATAGGTAAAACCACTGAAGTTATTCCATACATTAATGAGTGACAATTCTTGTGAAATGCAGATATAATACTAACCTCTCCAAGATGCCTGTAACTTGAATAAACACTTTCCTGCAACCCTTAGATAAAAAGACATTGAGGTTTTCTGCATTGTCTGCCATGCGTTACTTCAGACATGCAAATTATGACTGAAGAACCTGATTTCCATAGTGCAGGAAGTTTTTTCTGAAAAACAAGCAACCCCAAATGGTATCAGCATTGTACTGAACATGGACCTGTGCTTCGAAAATCCTTTTTCACTGGTTAAACTGGCTCCAGTCAAAAACCTTCTACTGAATGTTTATTTTTGCATTTGTTTTCCAGTAATGTTAACAGTCTGAGAACTGCAGTTTATTGATCATTTTCCCATGATTTATGTAGTAGTTGAGCAGAGCAAATATAAATCTGATTAGTTTTGAGCATTTTTGTTTGGTTATGTTTATCAGAGGTTATAAGGTAAATGAAAACACAGCTGTGGTTCAGGCAGCGCTGCCCAACTGAATGGTTTGGTACTTACACAGGTGATTAAATTAACAGTATCTCGTGCACATTGGCACATAAATTGAGATCTAAAATGCCAGAGTTGTAAATACACATTAATGATGCACAAATTTCTGACATCCCCTCGTGTTAAAGGGCTGGTAAAATGTTGAGCAGCTGATAAAGGCTTCAACGTATGGATGAGAAAAGTAACAGGAAAATATGCAGTAAACCTGAAATTTCCTAAATGGAATGGAGCACAGTGTTTTTCTAATATAAAAGAGTAATTGGACTTGAGATGACATCTGTAAACTTTACTTTTCCCCTCCCTTGAAATCCCAAGGGAGAGCCCAGTCCTTCCTCATCCTGTAGTTGTGTTCTAGACATTTCTCAACCACTTTTCAGTGACTTTTTCATTAGTCCCTTGGGAGTTCTGGTTTTTTCCCTTGAAGTTGTAGCCAAATAGTGTCTTTCCTTAGAGAAGAAATACCTTAGTTACACTGTTAACTGGACCCTTCACATTTAGGTTATTGTTTTACAAATCTTTGTAATATTTTCATGGGTCATACCTTGGCTGCTTTCAAACCAGTTGCATTACTCTTTCCTGTGCACAGTCTGACGTGTATTTAGGTAGTTTGTTGGGGTCATCTCCTCCACAGACTTCAACTTTTGGTGCTTTTCAGTCTTTCCCTGTAACCAGATGACTTGTGGACCATTTTCTTTTTTTGCTATAGTGGATTTGCACCGCAAAAGAAGCAGAATTTAGTTTGCTTTAACCTGTTTTCCTCCTCTTATTGCCACCCAGAGGATCTTGTGAGCTCATTTAACAGCCTTCAACCTCTACTCTCTACCTGTTAATATTTTTCTTTGGATTCCTACCATCCTCTGGAGCATTGCCTCTTACTAATTGAGAGCTAATGCTAAGTAGGGCAAACATTGTAAAGAGCAGCTTTTCCATGAAGAGCTTCTTTAATTGCTGGCAGGAGAGGGTAATATCTGTCGTGTTTCCTTTCCCTTTGCTAATGCAGGTTCAAGTACTGCCCTTCCTGCTGTATGTGAAAACACTTTAAAGAAGGTTCGTGCTTTGTACTTGATGGTAGTGATTAATGAAACTTCATGGCATAGGATTATTTTTAGTATCAGGTAAAGAGATGGGCATCTGACTGTGTGTATTTCAGTAATATCAGCATTAAGCTTATGCAAGAGCTTCTGAGATGCTGGTGAGTTTCTGTTTGGTTTGAGAGAAAACATTGCTTGGACACCATAGACCAAAGGGACCCTACTGTATTAGGAGATCCTCAGAAATGCCAGGTCAGTGGCTTCAGTTCTCACTTGGCCACTGGACTTTGGCAGGTTTCTGAGGCAGTGTTCAGATGATTGCCCAAACCTGGTACCCAGTTGTGAGAGCAGGTGCTGTCTCCTGGTTTTCACCGATGGATCTTGTGCTTTCCTCATCCTTCTCCACATCCTGGAAATGTGAACTGTTCAGTGGAAAACTTCCCTGACCAGACTGAGATGTTAAATATTTTTGTCAGCTGAACTTTCAATTTATACATGGGACTGGGTTGCTTTTAATGAGAATGCCTCATCTTGTTTCTCTCCTCTTCCATCTCTTTAATTCTGCTTTGTCCTCTACAGCACTCCAAAGGGCATTGCAGCAGAAAGGGAACACCTGAACAATGCAACATGAAGCCAAGAGCTTTTTATATTTTTATACCTCCTTTCTTAAAGAGATTTGGCCTGGGGCTAGGCATGTGCAGGTGGGAAAGGTGGAAAGACACGTCTGCTTTTTCTACTGATGTCTAAAGGTTTAAGGGCAATTGTGGGGTTGTTTGTTCTTCTGGTGATCAGTAATAGTGATGGATTGAGGTTTCTGGCTCTTGGAGTTTTTGTCAGATTTGTGTTTTTCCTCCCTCCTGAAGGAAAACTTTCCATGCTTTGAATAGAGTCACATGCCTGGTTAATCTGTGCCTAACTGCAGTGCTGGGTTTTGGACTGGTTAATCTGTGCCTAACTGCAGTACTGGGTTTTGGATTGGTTAATTTGTGCCTAACTGCAGTGCTGGGTTTTGGATTGGTTAATTTGTGCCTAACTGCAGTGCTGGGTTCTGACCCGTGTGTTTTGTTGGAAAATCCCACCTGCTCCTGAACCTGAGAAGCTTTTCCACTTATCCCAGAGTGGTGATGGACCTGACCTGCTGAACCAATCTAACCTGAAATGGTGGCTCATTAAAATCTGGATCCTCCTGCAGCACTGGCATGGCCAAGAGAGTAGAGCACTTGCAGCCTGGCACTTTCACCCAGGCTCCCTGACCTTCTCATTTGTTCAAAGTGTGATTTCATGGATATGAGGCTGTATCAGTATTTAGTTTTAAGCCAGCAGCTTTAATTAGGTTTTTGACAGAGACAATGGTACTCCTGTAGTAATTTATTAACTTTCCAAGAGTTTTGTAGACACTTGGATGTCACTTATTTCAGAAGGTGAGGAATGTGCCTTTGGGGAGTCCTTTTTACCTCTGATACTCAAATCATCTTATCTTGCCTTTGAAGCTGTAGGTAGATGTTAGGCTGGTGTTCATTCCAACCCTGCACTGCTCATTCTGTTTGTGTTGTGGGCTTTTCTTCTGTGTAAAAAGGGGAGGATTTGGTAGCTCATCATAGCTGTTAAATTGGGGTCATGGAAGCGAATGTTAAAATTGAAGGACTTTTTAGGTGAGAAACAGTTTTGAAAAGTGAACAGCTTAGGAGTTGTTTCCTAAAAACTTGTTGTTAATAATGATTTTTGTAGTTGGAACATGGTATTTTTGTAGTATTACCTTGATAATGTTTTCTTTTTTCCTTTGCCTGCAACCATTAAAATAAATAGTTTTACATTAATTATGGAAACTTAAATAGCAAAAAACCCACTTAAATTTTACTAATATTTGCAATTCCATACACTTTTGAAAACGCTGGAGTTTCAAGGACAGAATGAAGTTACTCCGTGTCCTTAATCCTTTTTTCTACTCAGGATTACGGCTCCCACAACAGAATCAGACATGAAAAAGGGATTTTTGCAGTGGGGCTTTGCCTTTTCTGTATCTTAAGCACAAAGATAAGCATGTTTATGCTTGAACGTGACGACACTGTGGAAAATAATTGTTGATCTGATTAACTCCATTGAGAGGGAGTTTGCCTTCCTGTGCTTGCTGGGTGTTCATCTGCCCGGGGCAGTGAGGGCTGTGCCACAAGAGCTGCTGCTTCATTTCCACTCTGCAGCCACTCAGAGCATCCAACAAGTTTGGACAGCAGACAGAAGACAGGCCTGCAAGAGTCCCTTCTGCATGTCAGACTTTGACAAGTTTGTGTGTTTAAAGAAGCTGGAAGTAATAAAGGCTAAAAAGAAGAGGCTTCTCAATACCTTTAGGAAGAACCATGTGTGGTTTATTTTCATGCAGCTAGATTGTTTTGTTGTTGTTGTCTGTCTTGGCTGATTTATTTTTTCCTATGAAAAAAATGGATTTTTATTTTCACCTCTTTTTCTTTCAATCCAGGCATTCAGGAAACCTGAAATTGAAATTGGCTTGTATTGATGGCTAGATAGAGCTGAGAAGCAGACAACTGGAATTTCTCTCTCAGAAAGCAAGTATTCAGTTAAATAAGTAAATCCCCCTATGACAGTTTAATCCTAAACTGAGCACAGAGTCTCATGCAGTGAAACAAATGTCCACAATATTAGAGAGGACTCTCAGAAGCCTCGTTTAACTGCTGGAAATAAAGACATGTTAACATGCTGCTCATTCCATAAATATTTCCCAGCTGTAAGCCATAATGGGCAACCACATTACCTTTCACCACAGTGGTGATTAAGAGTGGCAGGATTGCTAAAGCATCAGCATACAAAACTCTCCTAGAATGTGCACCCACGTGAGCTGGTGTCTTCCCTCTGTCCTTAACTTCTGCCACAGCTGGAATGCAGAGCTTGGGGCAACAAAGCCTGGTGCTGTGTCTCTGTAGGGTCAAGCTTAGGGGAATCACTTATTCCCTACCTGAACTCCATGTTTTGAGAGGGTCTGTGCTTAACAGATTCAGTCTGCAAGCCCACCACATTAAAGGATAAGGATGGAAGGATCTGTATTTCCTTGGTTTGGTTTCATCTGGTTTTTGTCAGTCTGTAGCCCCGTTTGCTCTGTGTGTCCCCTCCAGGTGGATGTGTTTGTGCCTCACCTTTTGCCTTGTGCTCTCTCTGCTCTGCCTGTACTTGCCTGTTGTGTGTCACCTGGCTTTTGCCTTGTTAAGTTTGGAGGTCAGAGAGAGGTTGGGTTTTTTGTTGGGTTTTGTTGTTGTTTGTGTTTTCTTGGCTGCTTTTTCCTTTTCATATTGGTACCAAACCTCATGGCTTATCCTCTGGGGTAAGAGAGCGCCTTTGGCCATCCCAGGACTATAAATTATAAACAGAATTGTCTTTAACTTACAGATTTTGAGCAAATCTTTCTTGGAGTAGCGCTGGAGGTGGTGATTAGAGCCGAGGTTGGTTGTCTGTTGAGTGTGAAGTTCTCACAGGTGTCTGGCAGAGCTGTTTGCTTGCTGCAAAGCCTTCTTGTACAGTTGGCTCAGGTTCCATGGTAATAAAGTATCTTCTGACAAGTTATTTTTCTTTTTTCCTTTAATTTTTAAAAAAATTGTCTTTATTTTACCCTTTTCTGACTCTAGCACATGGTTTCAGGTCCTGTGTCCATGACAATAAAATAGGGCTTTTCTTTTTGGCAGCGGGCATTTCTGACTTCTCCCCAAATCTTCTAGGGCAGGGACATCATGCTTGGTTAGAGACAGCTTTGCCCAATCTGTAATACCACTTAAACAGGCTGTCATCTGGCTTATTAAGTGTATGGGAAAGCAGTTTCTTACACCTGTCCAATTTCCCTTTCCAATTTCCATTCCATGGAATGGACATTTCCCATAAGTCACACAGGAATTTTATGACAAAACCTTACCTGGAGCCTATTTTGGACAATGAATCTTGTCTTTTAGTTTCCCTCTTTGTAAGGGATTGTTCATAAAATGCTGAAGATGCTCGTTTAAATTCATCCCAGAAGTTTTGTGTGCTGAAGAAATTTCAGTTTATTCCAGACACTTATCAGGAGGAGACTCTGGAAACAGAAATGTGCGTAATTGGATACGTGCACAGAGATCCCTGCAGGGTGTGTGTTTCAAACTCTCTTGTCTCTGCTGTTAATAACAGCCCAAGAGGCCTCAGACATCTATTTAAGGCTTTTTTTACTAAGGGGTGCAGTGAAAAATATATATAATTTAATACAGTATTAAAATGCAAGTCACATGCAAAATTGACCTTTCTTATTTAAGGTACTGTAAGGCTGTAAATCCTCCTATTTGGTCTTGGTTTCGGTTCATATTTTTTCAGGGAGGGATGGAGGCAGCTGATGTTTAAAATACCTCTTTAATATATGCCTGTCTTCCCAGCATTTGACAGTGCTGAGTCTCCCTGCGGATTGTCTTCGCCTGGCACAGGTTCCAGTGCTGCTGGGGGGGCTCCTCCCAGTGCTGCTGCAGCCCCTCCTGAGGGGTGGCTGTGCTGGAGAGGAGCCTCAGAGGTGCTCCCAGAGCTCCCTGTGCTGCAGCTTTGCCTTTGGCAGGGCTGGACTGAGCTCTGTGCATAAATGTGGCACAGGCTGAGTGCCCAACCACTGCCTCGCACTGGGCAGCCCCTCCAGGTGCCAGCCTGGAATCACAGCCTGGCAGGGACATCAGGCCCTTCTGAGAACTGCATGGGTGTGAGGCGAGACACAGGGATGGGCACAGCTCTGGGATTCCTTCCCTGGCCCTCTCTGTGGTCTCTGCTCTCTCTGCAAGGAAATCGAGGAGCCGGTTGTCACAGGGCTGATGTTTTCCTGCTGCTTGAGCTGTCCAGCCATGCCTCACTGGTGGAGAGGATCCCCTGGCAGCATCATTTGCTTTTTTTGGGTAAGGTGGCCACATTCTAGAAGTTACAGGCCAGCAGGGTGTATCTGTATTCCTGCCTGTCTTCGGTGGTGGTGTCTGTAATGTGAAACCCTCCCAGAATATATCAAAAAGCATGGAAGAGACACATCTGGTGGCACCTTTCAGAAGCCTTCCAGTGCCTAAAGGGGACTGCAGAAAGGCTGGAGAGGGACTTGTGACAAGGACATGCAGTGATAGAACAAGGGGGAATGACTTCAAGCTGCAGGAGGGCAGAGCTAGGTTAGATTTTTGTTAAAGAAATTCGTTACTGTGAGGGTGGTGAGGCCCTGGCACAGGGTACCCAGAGAAGCTGTGGCTGCCCCATCCCTGGAAGTGTCCAAGGGCAGGTTGGATGGGGCTTGGAGCACCCTGGAACAGTGGAAGGTGTCCCTGCCCGTGTCAGGATGGCTGGAACCAGATGTTTTTTGAGGTCTCTTCCAACCCCAACCATTCTGGGATTTTCTGGTTCTGTTAAAAGTGACCTTTGGTGAAGATCCTTGTGATCTTCTCACATCCAGCAACGTCCTTGGTGCAGCTCATGGAGCAGCCCCGGGCTGTCCTTGGTGGTGATCAGGTGACATCATTTCAAATGTCCCCAGTGTCAGACAATTACCTCCTTGGAAAGGCTGTGCAATATGTACAGAATGGCTGGTTCAGGGAGCCAGAGGGGCAGCTGAGATGTTCCCATCCTGGAGCCACCCCTTGTGCTCCTGCAGTCCCCAAGGGCAGCAGAGGAATTCCAGAGGCACGTTCCACTGAGGTCCTGTTTCTCCCAACACAACTCCAGAGTGACTTTTTGTGCATTCCCTCTTCCATGCTCTTTGGGATGACAGCATTTCCAGTGTGGAGTGTGTGTGGTGACAACCACTGCTTCCCCCAGCCCAACCTTGCTATGAGGCAACAGAAAAATGACTTTCCCTGTGAAGCTGTTACCAAAATCCTTCAAAATTGTCAGGATAAATAGAACTTTCTAACAATGTCTTTCAATGTTAGCAAGTAAGGCACTGCTTTATTCTTGGCCAGGAGGTGTAAGTGGGCCAGACAAAGTTCTGGCCTCCACACAGACATGGATACAGAACTTTTGCACCTATTTATACTTTGTTAGCAAACAAAGAAATTAATATTTATTCATTCTGAATTACATAATTCTCATTAATTAGTATTCCATCCTTTACTGGTTATTGATTTATTGCTGTTTATGTTAATTAGTCCATATTTTTAGTCTTTTTTTCTCTAGTATGGACTTAACAAGACATATTGAGTCTTTGTTATTATCTTCTTTATCTTCTAGTTTCTGTAAAATGTCTTCCCCTAGGCTTGTTAATTGCATCATATCAGAGTTAGTTTATCAAAATTTAAAATTCCAGTAATTTTCCCAAGCTGTGTTCCCCCAATAGCAGCTTATGACATAAAATGACACAATTTGCTAAATGCTGGCTAAAAGTGATTTGAGACTTTAACACGGCTGCTTATCGTTAATTAAAGTGATTAATTAAAAAGTGTAATAAAACCATTAAAAAATTAGAAAAGTTACATAATTCCCAGGAAAGCTTTTAAAGTCTGGAGGAATAGGCATCCTCCTGGAGTTCCCTGGCTGCTGGACTGAGCAGTGCTGGGCAGAGCAGCACATACACAGCTTGAGGCATGGGACACTTCTGGTCCAGGATGTGCTGGTGGAGGACATTAGGCTGCCATTACATTGTGGGACAGGGAAGCAAAGATTGGCAAGGGTTGACATTGTCCACTTTCCATACATGGATTTAGGTTTTCTCGTTGTTTAAAGAAAGGATTTGCAAACCTTTTGCTGTATTCAGGCACGCCGTCCAAAGGTACATTCATCATTGAACGATTTAATGGTGAAGCCTTGACAGTTTAAGTGTACAAGTGAAGGGAATTTAGAGGAGGACCAAGTTTTCTAGGTTTTTTTTAATATTATTTAGTCTGAGCAGAAAGGTTTTCAGGCCAACAGCCCATCTTCAGACTGGAAAAGAAGGCTTAGATGTTGAAAGCTTGTCAGTCTCTTTGCTGTCCCAGCCCTTTGGGCTCCTTGTTTGTATCTCTTGGTCTAATAAAAGGTATTACATCTCCTGAAAAATGTTTCCTCGCTAAACATTTAAACACATTGGTTTGGATTTGTCAAAACTGTCTGGACGAATTAGGCAGGTTTCCATAACACTCCTGAACGGCTTTTAAATCATGAAGATGGATTTTGGGAATGCTATCCAACTGTTTTTAAAGTGGGTGGTGGTAAAGTAGTATGGACAGTACCGAGGGCTTTAATATTTTGGTTAATGAAAATTTCTCATTTTGAAGTCTAGGTAGTGTCTCAACGCTAGTCCTGCGGCAGATGTTTGCTTTGCTTTTTTCCCTGGTAATCCAGCCAGGCTTTTTGGTTCCTGCAGCCTCTGCTGCATCATCATCTCATTTACCTACAGCTTTCTGCGTTTCTGCAGGAATCTGTGCTTTATTTAGTGCTGTTGTCAAATGGACTCATTAAGCTCTTTATTTTTCACTAGAAACTGCACATTCCTGTCTTAGGGAAGCACTGGAATGTGTCCTTAGCCAGCAGCTCCTGGTGTACCATAGCCACAGTTACTCTCCTGCTTTACAAGGGGATGTGCCCTGATGAGCATTTGCTGCCAGGAGATTCAATAATCGCTCCAGAACAGACACCTCCATAAAACAGCTCCCAGAACACCAGGGACAGTCTGCAAGGGATGGGAGTCCAGCCTGCACCCGGGCTGGGGCTGCTCTGGCTTTGTTGTCTGTGGGGTGAGGGGCTGTGCTGTGCTGGGAGAGCATCCCCTCCTTCAAAATGTGAAGTATTCAGGGTCTGGGCTATTGGGTGTTTAGTGTTACCTGGGAAAACTTATTTTTCATCACTATTTCTCAAATACTTTTTGCAGGTGAACCTAGAAATGCTACTTGAAGGATCATGAAACCATTAATGTTCCTGTTTCAAATTCTGACCTTTAAAACAAAAAGAATTTGGACATACCCACAATATTCAGGGAAAGAGGAACAAGGAGAGGTTAGTGGAGCCCTGGGTTTGTTCCCTTCCAAAACTGCACTGCAGGAGAATTAAAGGCACTGTGAGGAGCTGGTTCTTGCTCCTGCTGCACTGCTTTTTTGTATTAACAAGCAATCTTTGTCAAAGTGACAGTGTACCAGAATCCGTGGTGTGTGAGGCAGCTCTGCTGATTTTCTTTTTTTTTTTTAATTACATTTTATTTAACCTGCTGAATGAAGACCTGTATTAGCTGAGGTCAGGCTACCTGGTGCTTGTGCAGATCTGGCTTTTCAAGCACCCAGTGCTCTGCTTTTCAGTGGCATTACTGACATTACTGCCTTTTAAAATTATTTTGGGTTTTTTGGCAGCCCATTGACAGATCTCACTTTTTTTCCTTCAAGTGGGTAGTTCCAGGCTCACAGATAATGGTTCCTGTGGGTGTCTGCAGTGCAGGGCGGTGTGAAAGCAGGGCCTGAGTGGGAAGGTGTGAAAAACACTTGGTGGGAGCTTTCTTCCCAGAGTAAAGCTGTACCTGGGACCTGAGCCGAGGCATTTCAAGTCAGTCTGGGTGTTGCTGTCCCACCATAAGGCAAAAAACACCCCATGACTGCAGCAAGTTGCAGTGTTTGAAGAAGCTGAAGGCATCTGATTTTTCTCGTGCTGCTCATACAGGCCTCTTTAGAGGTTTCCAGCAGTAGGTTTGTCCTTGAAAAGACATTTTTGCGAGAGTTGGGTTTAGTTGTAATTCTTCAGTACTCAGTTGATTTGTTCAGCCCCCAAACCCTAAAGGAGCACTCTTTAAACTGTCAGGAACATTTCTGTTGCTCAGCATCTCTGTCCCATTGGTTTCCCATTCCACACAAGCTTGCAAGTTAACTATATAGGGTTTATAAACTAAACCAGTATCTTTTAGGAGAATAGAAAGTTGGTAGACTGAATTCAGTGGTGCTGAGTATTTGTTTGAAGGTAGAAAATAACAGCTGTCCAAAAAGGTGCTCCTTCCTCCTTGGCAGCTAAGACAGAGCGGGGAATCTTTTCATGGGAACATAAGAACAGGGTCCTTTGGACTGTGCAGTCTTTCCTCTGAAATCAGTTTTGATTTTTTGGGAGAGAACAGAGGACTTAGTCTTCACTTTCTGAACCCCTTGACCCAGAGGAATTTGGCCTCTCCCGCTGCCTGCAGTGACCAGTTGAGGTGCCATGGGGCTGGGGTGTCACCACGGGAGGCTGGTGGCAGTTCCCTGCTGCAGAGGCAGTTTCCCTTTCTGCTTGGATGGCTTTTTTATTTTTTGAGTCCCTGAACTTCGCAGGAAGGAGTGACTGTAGGAGTTCAGTGGAAATGGCAAATTTAATGGTTTCTAAAACTAGCAAGCATCTTATTTCTTCACATCCTACCCTCTGTGGAGGTTTCCTGCTGGTACTGTTGATGACATTTATAGCTGTTGCTAACAGGGAAAGGGCAAAAAAAAAAAAAAAAAAGGAGAGACTTGTTATTTTTGCTGTCATAGATGTACTCAGGACATCAGCTGTAGGAAATTGGAACTGGAGAACTCTCTTATTAGCTATTACTCTTCCTGTCCTTTCCATATGTGCTCCCCCAAACCTCTTTGCAGTATTCTGTACCATGAGGCTTTGAAGAATTGGGTTATTCACTTTAACCACAGCAACTGATTTACATGCCCTTTCCTCCATAAGAGCTAAAAATCTTATTTATTTCTTTGAGCAAGCTGCTTTTTCATCTCAAAGCCACCACACAACTCCAGAATTCAGATTGTTTCAAACATGCCAGCAAAAGTGAAATGTTCACCTTCTGTTGTAAATTGAAGGGAATAAGGTCTTCTGTTCCCCGGCCTGGTCTTTAATATCCAAATGGCTGCTAAAAGAATTTTTCCACTTCTGAGCTGTCTGTGCAGGAACCAGGAGCTTTGTGTTCTTCCCCCACATGGGAGATATTCCAAATGTTTAAAATGATTTGAGAATGAATCTAGAAGAAGCCTTGTAACAGATCGGTAGAGCAGGGAATAAATGTGTAATGTTTAGAAATGCAGCATTTGGTGCACAGTGGTTTTTTTTTTTTTTAATAAAAACAACACAAAAGACTGAGGAAAATTGGCAGGGAAAAGGAGACTGAAGATCACAGTTCCTGCGTGGAGTGGTGTTGAAATCTGCAGGCTCTCTTGAATTAATGAGGTTTTAAGAGAGACTTACTCTAGACCCTCACTTATCTGGTTTCTGTGTGTCTTGCATGACCTGTATTTTTATTACATTTGCCATATCACAGCACTTACACAGGATTTTGCTACGTTGAAAGCAGTCACAGAATCATGGACTGGAAGGGACTTTAAAGCTCATCTCATTCCCCCCCCTGCCATGGGCAGGGACACCTCCCACTGTCCCAGGCTGCTCCAAGCCCCATCCAGCCTGGCCTTGGGCACTGCCAGGGATCCAGGGGCAGCCACAGCTTCTCTGGGCACCCTGTGCCAGGGCCTCCCCACCCTCACAGCCAGGAACTTTCTCCCAGTATCCCTTCTTCTTCTGGGGCTGCTTGAGGTTTGCCCAGCTTTTCCTTCAGAAGGTGCTGCTCAGGCTTGCTGTGAAGCAGTGATCTGAAGGGGATGTCTGATATTTTTTTATCTTTTTAAGATACAGTTTGACATCTGGTCTGACACCATCCACCTTTTTTATGTCTATGGTGCTGAACTTCATCTTCACTGAGAACAATGCTGCAGAATTTGGAAAGAACTCTTTTCTGCCCATCTCATTGCCACGTTGTTTGCATGGTTTGGTTAAGAAAACCAGGTTTTGTTGTGTTGCTGGTGTGTATTTCCAGGAAGCTGTATAGAAAGGAGTTCAGTTCTGGACACTTGTAAAATCTAGGCGGGCTTGTCTACTCATTTGAGAAGATGTCATGGGGAAGGACGTGGTTCTGGTTTTGAGCTCATCCTCTCACCCAGACAGCACAATTTCCTTCGTGGTCTCATGCTTTTTTTTTTTTTTTTTTTTTCCTCAAATTAGACTCCGTGCATTGCGAGGGCAAACTGCTACTTTCCCTCTATCGTGTCTTCCAGAGCCCTTGCTTTGTTCGTGCTTTAAATATTAATATAAGGATTAATTCCTATGGTAACACCATGAAAGTCTTCCTTGGTAATTATTAAAGGTAACACTTCTAGTTTTCTCACTGTGCTGCTCCTGAACCTCTCCCTAATCCCCTTTGATTCAGACTGAAGGTTGCTACTGAGACCCTACCAGGATGAAAAGGAGGGGGGAAGTAGTGACCCAGCTTTAAAATTTGGTTCTTGCCAGTTTTCAGCCCAAATCATTCCAGCATGACAAAGGAGGAATGATCTCTTTTGCTGTGTGGTCACAGAAGAATAAAATTCTGTATTTGAGCTTTAAATGGATTTGCTGGCATGCACTTAGAAGATGTTAAGGCTTTGACAGAGGCAGCTTTTCTTGAAAGGAAAAGGAGAGATGTGCTAGTTTGTTTGGCTTCCCTTCACAATTAGGTTTTGGTAAAATTAACTTGACTTCCCCCCTCCCCTTTAAATTTTGTTAAACTTGCAGAGACAAATCAAATAATGGGCGTGTGCAATTAAGTTTCACCTTTGGGAGAGCAGCTTTTGGCTTGGCTGTATTGGTCAGCTGGTGCTCTGCACTCTGGGTGAAGGAGCTGAGCATCCCTTAAAGTCATGGCACCTTATGATTTTAACTCTTTTGTGCCCAAAACCTGAGATGTCTCAGGAAAGAAAAGCTGCTGTGCCGTTCTGTGGATCTTTGGCACGTTTGTCACGGGGGCCAGCAGGGTGCTGTGCCTCGTGTGTGTCCTTACTGGGACAATGGAAAGACTTGAATTTTTAATCACAATAATATAATTTGTCTTGCTTGCAGAGATCAGAAGGTTGTAATCATCTTCTCCGGGAGAGAGAATGCAAATTTGAAGTGAGACAATTTTAAGGCTGTTAGAGGGTTTTTTTAATGTGCTGTCTCAAGCTTTGATTTGACTGCCCTGCTCTTTGTTACCTTCCAGTTGCCTTTTAAGCCTGCAAACAGTAATTGCTGTGCCACACTGTCATTATGTGTTGTTTTACTGTGTTATTTCCTTGTGTGCTCTTCCTTCAATGGTTCAAAGCGCATTTAATTACGCCAATTACAACGTTAGGCTGATTTTTTGATCCGTATCTGATCTGAACTTTGTACTTGTCTTACCCCAAGAAAAGGACCTTTCAGGTGTCACACTGGTGGCATTTTGTGACAGCTCAATGCCATGGGTGAGGCCCTGGGCAGACTTGGGGGTTTGCCACGGCCTTGGTGCGTCAGCTGTTTGCGTGTGGATTTTCTGGCTGTGCGAGTGCAAATACGAGCTGGGGTGGGGGGAATTGATGTGAAAGAAGTCTTGTGGCTTTACTGAGTTCACGCAGGTCATAGGGCACTGACTGGCTGGCAGCAGCATTGCAGACAGGGACGTGGGGTCCTGGTGGGCAAAGAGTTCCACGGGAGATGTCACCATGTCCCTGCAAAGGTGGGGAGCAGCGTCCTGGGATGCTTTGGGCAGAACATTGCCAGCAGGTCTGAGGGAGCTGACCTTCCTCTCTGCTCAGCCCTGCTGAGGCACATCTGGAGTGCTGGGTCCAGAGCTGGGCTCCCCAGTACAAGTGAGACATGGACATACTGGAGTCCAGTGACACTCCTTGAGAAGGGTGTGAGGGGACTGGAGTGTCTGGTGTTTGGGGAGAGCTGGAGAGAGGGGGGGCTGCTCAGCCTGGAGTAAGGGGGTTCAGGGGAATCTCAGCAGCACCTGTAAATACGTGGTGGAGGGATAAAGGAGATGGATCCAGCCTCTTCTTGATGGTCCTCAGGAAGTGGGAGAGAGACAGTGGGTCCAAACTGGGATTCAGGAAAGAGATTTAAATGTAGGATAGAACTTTGTTGCTGCAAGGGGGTTCAGTCATTGCAGCCAGGTATCCAGGAAGGCTGTGGAGTCTCCATCCTTGGGGACAGTCAGACCCTGCTGGGCAGGGTTTTGAGTGACCAGCCCATGTAAGCTGCCCTCCTTTGAGCAGGGTGGTGGGACCTGATGATCTCTAGGGATCCCTCCTGGCCTGACTCATTCTGTTACACGTACTGAAGCTTCTTAAATGGCTTTTGGGCTGGCGTTTGCCGTTGGGTAAACCAGTGGAAAATGCAACCCTTTTGCAATACTTGTGCAATTGGTGGTTGCTTGTTGGATGTGCCAACACAACTCCAGTTGCAATTGCTCACATGTATCACAGAGAAGGAGTCCAAGCTGCTTGCTCATAAAACGTTTGGGAGTTGGGGCTGTTGGCTGCAAATTGGGCAATGCATTCAAACTGGGGTTGTGTGTGGTAAACCTCTATCTGTGTAATACAAGGGTAGGGAACCTTTTCATTGCTACTGGCCCAGTAAATGTTTTCAGCACTTTTAACAGGCCACATCTTGACACGCACTTGTTACTGTCTGTATTGTGCTATGCATAATAAACTAGAACAAATAATATGGCTGAGAGCCATGTGTTCCCTGCCATTGGCTTACGAGAGCAGAGATTTCCAGAAGAGATTGAAACCTTTGCCTTCCTTGTACGTGTTGACTTGCTCAGTCATCCCTGTTCGTGCCAAGTAAAACTGCTCTTGTTCTTGGGCCTTGTGGTCTTGAGGTGGAGGCTGAGGCATTAAAAGTTACAGGTCTGTCACTCTTTTAGCCCCATACCACACGCAATTTTTCCCCATCAGGCTGAGCATTTGCCCTGACACACCTCATGCATGTCAGCACAAGGACACTGAATGTTTGCAGGGGAGAGACCCCAAACCTGCCTTCATTAATTTTAACTGTTGCCTCAAATGCATTCATATGCAACTAGAGCAGTATCCAGGAGGTCATCCTGCCATCCAGGCAAAATTACAGCCTGCAGTAAATAGGGCTGATTGTGGGAACTGCCTTTCTTCTAAGGAGACATCAGGATAGCAAACAGCTTGATGGGTGACTTTCCTTTTTGGTCTCCTGCAGTGCTTTGAAAACCTGGGTGGCCACTTGCACTGTCAGCATCTTCCGTTTCTTTTATAAAAAAGGGGTGATAAAAAAGAACTTTAAACAGCTGTTGGTTCAAGGAGCCATAAATGAGAACAAAGCACTTGCATGGAGATGTGGTGGTGCCTGGACCTGGTGCATGGGAGCCCTCATAGTGACATCCTGAGGGCCCTGGTGTGAGCTGGAAATGAGAACACATCCCTTTGGGGCACACATCCAGCCCACTGTGGAGCAGCACACTCACTGCCCCTATGGGGAGCTGCTCCTGTGCTGGGCTGGCACTGGGATTTTGCCTTCAGTGCTTGAGCATTCCCAGCAGTGTCCCCCTCCCTGGAAGGCAGGATGGGTGCCAGGGTACAGAGCTGCAGCTCCAGCACAAGAGCTGAGCCTGCTCTGGGAGCGTGGGAGAAGCTGCAGGGAAGAACAGACAGACATCTCTGCTTGGAGGAGGAGCAGGTGGAAAGGTGTGCTCCCACCTCCATGCCTTCCTCAGTCCTTCCCCTCCAGCTGTTTTGGGAGGGCTGATCCATGACTGCCTCTGGGCTTGTAGGATGTCAGCTGAAAGGGTTGAGCTGGGATGTGTTGTAGGATGAAGCTGAACCATTCTGGTAATGGATGCAATAATTTTGACTGCTTTCTGCCCCTGCAGCTTCACTTGACACATGAATTATTAATCACTTAAAAGGACTCACCCCTTCCCTGTTTTAGTTTAGTTTAGTTTCACCTTTCTCAGCAGGTGAAGTAGCCTGTGAGAACAAAGGGGCTGAGGTGTTGCCTGGTCCTGCCTGTGCTCCTGAGTGTGAAGCCTTTCAGCAACCGTAGAAAGAAGTTGTGAGGTGGAGCAGCAGCCCTTTACATCCCCCTTAAGGTGGACAGCTGTTCTGAAAGAAGTCCAGTTCTTTCTTTTCCTAAATTAATGCAGCAAATAAGGAAGACCAGGGCTTCGTTTGCCAAATCTGATCCTTTCAGTGGTTTTCCAGGATGTCATGCTTTGTCTTCTGTTGATTAAATGCCTATTTATAGGGGGGAAAAAAAGCCATTATGGATTAAACTGCCCTGCTTTTTCTCTGATTACGTAAATGCCAATACGTATATAGTCTAAAAGTAAAAATGTTCCAAACTGAATTGTTTATAACCCTTAGGCTTTAAATATATTTAATACCCTTATAGTTAGTTTTAAGCAAGAAACAGCCCTGGTTCAGGGCAAGGCAGTTGCTGGTATTGTCATGTTACTTTTGCATCCTTAGTGGCTGCCCACCAATAAACTTAACATCACCTACACCTCCAAGGCAGGAAAATGCTGTTACCCAGATTTTTGTGCATGTATCTGTGTGCATATCTATCACTTCTTAAATAAGGAAAGCAGATGACAGGCGAAATGCTTCAGTCTGGTGTCATAGATACCACTGTGGATTTAATGTGTGTGTAATGTTGGAAGCCTGGCCAGCAGGATGAAAGAAGTTCATACCACCTCTGCTTGATACTGGTGAGATACATCTAAAATAGTATCTCCTCAGCTCAAGAAGGTCATGGAGAAACTTCAGAGGGTTTAGCAGAGGATGGCCAGACTCATGAACCACAGATGCCCTCCAAGGACAAGGTGAGGGAGCTTCAGAGTCATCTAAGAGCCACCTACAGGTCTTTGAGGGCCAGGTGTGAATGTGGTGGAACCCAGCTCTTTGGGAGTTTGGGCCACATAATGAAGCTCATGAGGTTCAAGGCTGTGCCAGTAGCCCCACTTGCAGCAGGAGGTTGGGCTGGAGGTCCTTTTGCTCAGAGCTCCATTGATCCTGTGAGGAGCTCACTCAGACCTCAGGGCAGAATGTGCAACAGCTGTCGACCACGGTGGTCTTGAAGCAAACAAAACCTGATCTGGCAAGCCTGAATGTGGCTTTGTTCTGATGTCTTCTGAGTGACTAATGCCGTGAGGCGGTGGGAGGGAGGGAGGCACGGACAGGGAACATCTGGGTTGTCACTGCATGGCCAAATCGCCCACAGCTCCAGCCTTGCGTTTGGCCACTTGCACCTCCTCACTGTGACGCTGGTTGTGGTGGGTCTAATGTTGCATTTTGTTAAAGAGTGAATTTTGTGGTGAGCCTTCTGGGGGTAGGTAGGGTGGATCTTCTCATTCTGGTCTGGAAGAATGTCACGCAGGGGCCGTTGTGTAGGGGGCTGAAGCAAAACACAACGGGCTCGTCTGCAATGGGGACAGCTTTAGGATGTTGTTGTCTGGGTTGAATTTTTAGGCAGGAGGTGGCGAGGAAGTGAAACAGATCTTGTTGTCACATGCAGCATAGACACTCCATTGCAGTCCTGGCAAGAATTCCTGCCTTGTGAGTGATACTCAGTTTGACCCTCTGTACTGCTGCTGGGCAAAGACTCCTCTGTGTGTCAGGTTAACACCTGGCAGGTTTTTAGGTTGACTCCCATGCACATTTCTCAGCACACAGCGATGCATGTGGTCAAGAACGTGTCTGCTAAGGATATGGCTTTGCCCTGTCACAATATTGCTTGAAGCAGAATAGTTTCATTTAGAGTTTATCAGCTGATGTCGAGATATCTGGGGTCTGGCTTCTTTCATGCATCAGCTGTACCTCGTTAAGATAGACTGACAGCTCCTTCTCCCCTTTTGGCTTGTGGGGTAAACTCTTCCCTCACAGGATATGACAAATTCACATTTACTCAGTGTGATTTTGTCATACTCTGTGGGAAGCAGTGGGCCCAGAGCAGATACTGCTTCTCTTGAGATTTTCCAGCAAAGATGTGTAAATCTCTTTTGTAGCATTTCCACTGCTTGCTGTGGCCCAGGCCAGGTCATCTTGGACTCCTGGCTGTGCCTTGGGTTTCAATGTGAAAGCAGTAAGCTAACTTTAAACTGAATATTTCTGGGGGTTCAAGAGGATGCAGAGTTAGTGTACATCTTGCATTAATTAAAGGTGAAATTGTGCTTGAAAATACAGGATTCAGAGGCACTTTGACTGTAGGAAGGCAGAGCTTGGAGGCTCGCCACGCTGCTTCACTGAGCAGTGGTGGTGAATGTCCACATGCTGTCCAGTCTGGTGCTGATGGCTTAATTTAAGGCTCTGCAAATGCTTGTAAGACCTTCCTGAATGTGAAATGACACAGTGGAGCAACGTTGGCAGTGCTGTTCTGCTTTGACTTATTTTTGACTGGTTGGCTTAAACCGTCCTATCTGCTGTCGTGGCTTTTTCTGATTCATTTTTAGAAAGTGCAAGCATGGAAAGCTGTCTGCCTGGCTTACTTTGCTGATGATGCCCAAGATTTTCAGTAGCTTAGATATGACCACGGTCTTCCTTCCTTCTGTCTGAAGGATGGCCGCCAGATTGAGGAGTAGCATCATCCCACTGACGCACATCCAGGGAAATCCGGGAGCTGTCTGCTGGAACAGCTGCTGCCTTTTTATTATTTTTTTTTATTATTTTTTAAGGAAACCAGAAAAAAAAATTTTAAATCCCAGGACAAAATTGAGCAACAGTGTGCAATACTTGAGCCACTGGTGCACAGACTGATTGTCTCCACCACCACCGGAATCAGACATTTGATAAGCAAGTTGGAGCAGCATTTGGGAATTCTGGATAGGGTTGAGGTGTCCTAGTTTGGGAGGAGTCTTGCTCAGCGTTGTGCCTGTGGACAAGTTATTCTGAATAATGATTATTCAGAATTTGAAACTTGCAAATCAGGGAGGAAGGGAAGGATACCTACTGAGCAGCTGAATTTCTTATTATTTTTTAAGTGGAAAAATTCAAGTCAGCATGCTTTTAATTGCACATGGTGCATTTTAATGTGTTTCCATTAGCTCGCGTTGCTGGAGAGAGTTATGTCCGTGCAGAGAATCCTCTTTATCTCACCACTTTGTCCAGAAGAAAGGGTTGAGTGGCTGATCTAGTTCCTGTTAAAATCCCTTTGCTGCGTTTCTGGGGAGCAGCCAGGCAGCAGAAAGCCCAGAACGATGTGAGAGCAGCAGTGAGAGCCTTTGCAGTGCTGGGGTGAGGGATGTCAGTGCTGCAGGAAGGAGGGTTTGTGAAGTGAGTGATGAAATCAGCCACTAGCACTGGACTTACTAAAAGCAGAAAAAAATGTCACTCCCTTCTCCTTAACCTCTTGTTTCTGTCCTCTGCATCAGCCCTGCTTAATTATTGCTAATGAGTATCAGGGAATTTAAATGAGAGAATTTCACAGAGTCTGTAATGAAATCAGCAGTTGGACAATAGAGGAATAAGATCTCTAATTACCCAGGCTGGGAGCTCAGCTGTGGTGCTGTGGCTGTGTGTTCAGCAGTGTTACATTTAAGATTACGTGTCCTTCTGGACAGATCTTTAGCTTAACTGGCTCTGTGGGAGGTGACAGGAATCAAGCCAGAATCCTATAGTATGCAGAGTAAGTCATGCTAGGAATTGCACATGCAGCTTCTGTTTTAAAGAGACATTTTGTGAAGCATTTTGAGGATGGAAATATTGAACTGGTGGTCAGCAAGGAAATAACATCGGTGGGAATGTCACTAGGGTGATGGTGGAGACATGTATATAAAACATTGCAAGTGTGTAAAATACAGCTTGTATGTGTGTTCTAGCATGTGTGGTTTGAAAGGTTTATGGCCCTGGAAGCTGCATCTGTGCACTTCTTCCAGTAAAAACTCACTCAGGTGAGTAGTCTAGACAGAGGTGACGGAGGATTTCCCTCTGAACAGGAACCCAGGAGAAGCTGGAAGCTGGAGTGAGTCTAATGGGAGAGGACAGGGCTTGGGCCTCTTTTTGCTTATTTCTCTTTTTTTGTTTTTTATACTGTAGTTAGCCAGCAGTCCATCCAAAAACAGTTGGCTGTATTAATTCTCCCTAAGTGAAAGCTTTATATGGGTGTAACTCTTTCTTTTCTTTGGCAGCCAAAACATTTTTATTTCCAAAACCAGAAAAGTCTGGGTTTCTTTTCTTTCGGTGCCACTTCTAGGTAATGGAGCTTCAGCTAACCCAGCACTTACCAACATTTTAAATTAAATTATAAAGAAAAACTGGGGAAAAAGGGACACAGATGCAGACTGGGAAAGTGGGACAAGGGCAGTGCTGCAGCTGTCTGCTCAGATGGACAGGATGGAAAGGGCATGACATGGTGGGGGATGTCATCATAGTGGTTGAGAAAAAACATGTTTTAAAGCTTCCAAGGGCAAGCTTTTAATGGAGCACCTATTAACCCCTAAACCTTGTTGCTGCAACGTGCTGATCTCCCAGAGCCCTCCACAGGGTTAGGAAGGATTATGGCCAGATATCAATATTGGCCTTGGCAGCCATGCTCCAACAAAAAAATGTACATCAGCTGTGAGCTTTCCTGGGCCAGGCAGTGGGTTAAGTGGGCTTAGGAGTGACCATTCCAGCACAGGGATGATGCAGAGTGGGAGTGACCATTGGGAATCCTGGATCCAAGTAGGTCTGGACCTGTCTGCTGCTGGATGCTGCAGGTGGGACTGTGCTGCTGATCCCAGAGTCTGTCAGGAGATGGGAAGCAAGTTCAGTACACAGAATCATGGGATGGGTTGGGATGGAGGGGACTGTACTGACCATCCAGTTCCAGCCCTGCTGCCATGGGCAGGGACATCTTCCCCTGGGCCACGTTGCTTGAAAGGGGGAATAAAGGGGCATCACTGGAGGTGCTGGTTCAGTGTGAGCTCGTGCTGGATGCAGAGCCCACAGAAGGCTGAGCTCAGCTGAGGGGTGATCAGGTGCCTGTCCGGTCACTGCCTGCACGGCAGCAGCCCAGGGGGAAATCCTTCTCGTGGATTCCTCCTCATTCTTCCCCCTTGATTTCTTTCTGAGAGCTCTCCTGGGTCACAAGAGACTTCGGTATTAAATCAGCTCTTCAGATCATGTCTTTTCTCCTTGCCAGATGTTGTGGTTTAGCCCCAGCCCCACACAGCCACTGGCTCACTCCCCCTCAGTAAAAGCAGTTCAATAGGTAAAGCAAAAGCCACGAGTGCACACAAAGCAAAACAAAGGATTCATTCCCCCCTTCCCATTGCAGGCAGGTGCTCAGCCATCCCCAGGAAAGCTGGGTTCCATTATGCCAAACAGTGACTTGGGAAACAAATGCCATTGCTCTGAGCATCCCCTCCTTCTTCCCCCAGCTCTGCGTGCTCAGCATGATTCCATATGGTCTGGAATATCCCTTGGGTCACTTGAGGTCAGCTGTCACAGCTGTGTCCCCTCCCAGCTCCTTGTGCCCCCCTCCCCAGCCGCTTTGCTGGTGGGATGAGGAGCAAGAATGGTCCTTGACTCTCAAAACCACTTCTCAATAACTGAAACATCCCTGGGTTATCAACACTGATCCAAAACAGCCCCACACCAGCTATTATGAAGAAAACTAACTCTGTTCCAGCCCAAACCAGCACACCAGGATGTCTGGCAAAGGATTTTGTCTCCTTTCAGTCATGTTGCTGAGGCTCCTACATCGAATCTTTCCTGGCACCTTTTTTGCAGTGTAGCTGGAGACATTGCACAGGTTTATGGATCCCTACCCAGATTTCCAGAAACTGGCAGTCTTCTCCTCAGCTGTGTGGTTAAAAAGCCTGGAGCTGGGAGGCAGAGCCAAACCAGCAGATCTCTTCTGAGCAGCCATCTGCATCCCAGTGGGGACAGGTTGGTTTAGTCTGTTAAAAATAAGTTTGTGCCCGCTCTGTAGGGAGTGAAATGTTTGGGTGTGCAAGCTCTCACATGGAACAGCTCACACAAAATGTGCTTTTTAAACTCCAGAGTTCTGCATTTCTCCTGTCCCCCAATCCAAAAACATCCTCTGGGCTCAGCAGGATGCTTCTTGTAAAGGATGACTGAGTGTTTGGATGTCACAGCTCCGGGGAGGGAGGTGATGTGGGCTTTGTGTGTTCAGCCTGGGGCTCTTGTGATCTTTTCAGTATTTTTTATAGTACCTAGAGATTTTTTTTTTTTAAATGCAGGGACCATTTCCCGTCCTTGATGTCCCTGGGAGCTGCAGTGGTTCCCTGCAGGGGCTCAGCTCCTTTCGGAGCTCCTTCTGCAAGGGATGTTGTGTGTGGTCAGCAGGTCTGAGATCTGGGAGCTGCAGGAAGTAAAGTTTGTGTCTGGGAGTTGAAATACTTGAGGAGAATTAATTGACCATAATCTGGGAGCAGATCTAGCTATGCAGAGGACAGCTCATCACCATGTTCACAGTAACGGGCTTGTGAACGGAAATGGAGCTGATGGATGTTTTCTAATTATTCCCTTGTGTTGCAAATGTTAGAGAGCCAGCTTGAAATCTCTGCCCAGAATTCAGAGCCTTAATTTGTTTGACCTTTCCACTGCTGCAGACACAAGGCTCTATGAACTGCAGTCATCTTCATTAATTTCTCTATTGTTCCGGGGATGCAAATGAGCATGTTCTTCTGCAGATACCGTGTGGAAGATGGAGATACAGCTCGGTGTTGGACAGCACTTCTGTGTGTTTGAGGGGGTTGCTGAGCCATGCCTTAGTGGAGGGTGATCTTCCAGGCAGGTTGAGGGACATCCTGGCTGCCTGGAGCTGGAGTTCTGTTTAAAATCAATGATGCAGGAGAGCAGTGATGCTCCCTTTCCATGTCTTTCTTAGAAATAACCAGCTATAGCCTTTGTAGACATCCATTTTGAGCAAGAATGGTACATTTCAGATAACATATCTCAAGGATGTATAATGCTCCAGTATCATCCTGTTGGCTTGAAAATATTATTCCAACTAATCAGCCTAAAACCCCTTTGAAAGGACATGTGTGTTTTCCACTAGTTTATCAGGCAGACTTTTTAGCCTGGTTTGCTCTCATGTTTTAATGACCAAAAAAGATAGAGCTGCTGGGCATCTGCTGCTTCAGATGGATGTCCTGGTACCAAATGTCTGTGAATCAGCAGTGGGTGCAGCAGTAATTTTTGGTAAGTAGGAGGCAGACAAAATTGCTGGTTATGATTTGAAGTCTTGCCCACAGCAGAGCAAGCAAAAGGGATGAATTAGAGACAGGAATAGTAGCACAGCCTTTTTTTCTTCTTGTGTGCAGGAAACCTCAGAGCATATAATAAACTACTGCCATTTTGATTACCAAAAAAGAAAAAAACCAACCCCAAAAAACTGAAAGCAAAGATAAAATAAGAAAAACCTCAAGCTTAATGGGTTTGCCAGTAATAAAAATACAGCCCAGAACAAAAGGCAGCAGAGTGGTTTTTTATATCTTGTATTCAGTATGCTGGATTGAAAAGAAATTGGCAAAAGTGTATTTTTAAAGTCCCCACCTCACTTGTAGTTTCTCCCAGGAGGAGGAGTTGCCTTCGTGGCAGCCAGCAGGAACAGTGGCGAGTATGGGAAAAGACATAACTAGGATAGCATTAATTGCCCTTATCAGAGGATTTATTTTACAGCAGCCCTTTAATTCAGGCTGCCCCACCAGAGTTCAGTGCACTCTCCAGCGATGTCTGTTTTAGTCCTGGGAGCCGTGCAGGGCTGGCCAGGGACTCTCCCCAATCCAGCACTGCTTTTTGACTCCAGTGAACAAAGAGCCATTAAATTACACAAACGCAAAGCTCCTTCGGGCTGTCCTGCCCGGTGGGGCTTGTTTGAATCCTTACAAATACATTGAACTGACGTTGGCACTTTGAGTAAAGCCTTTCATGTCCTTTCTATATAATGAGTGTAGCCGTGGCCACAGCCAGTAATCTGCTTCCTTCTCTCATCCCTTCCCTCCCCTTCCCCCCGGTTCCCAACCTGCTGCTTCTCATTTAGGGAGGCTCATCCTGGGGTCTGCTGAGCTTCCCCACATCTCGGCACAGCTGAGGCATCCTGTGCTCCTGGCAGCTCTTCTGGCAGGGGGAAAAGTTGGTACAGAACTCTGGTTTTCTCTGGACACAAATCAGGCTGCATTTTCAAGACAATTTGCTGAGTTTTGGTGCTTTGCACTGATACGCTTTATCACTGAGCCCAAAAAATTACTTGTTCCTTATCTTCTTGCTGTGGGTGTGGGAACATAGCACCTTTCTAGCACTGCTGGGATGTGGTAGGGCATGGGGAAAAAGCTAAAATTCTGAGTCAGCATTCCCTCTCTGCTGCTCTTTTAGACTCAAACCAGGAGTTTTTCGGTCTCCAGCACCGACAAAACTCGGAGGATCCAGCCGCAGTGCACAGCAAAGTGCCTTTCAGGGATATCTGGCCCAGCTGCTGCGCTCCACCCAGGGTAATAGTCTAAGCAAAGCAAAACGCTGCTTAATCCCAAGTCACTTTCTGTGCCCACAGCTTAACTCAGACTTCCTGCTCTCCAGCACTTATCCTTCAGGGCTGAGGCTCGGATTGCTCCAAACCGGTGTCATTACCGAAGCAGCAGAAAATGTGCAGCCGGACTTGCCGGTGTCCGCAGGAATCCCGTGTCCCTGCAGCTCCAGGGGCGTCCACGTTGATGGGGAGGCTGCGGCTGCTCTGGGCCGATTCCTGGCAGCGTTTGGGGGCTGGCTCAGCACAGGGCTTGACAATGGATTTTCCACGAGGTGCAGCACACGGCAGTGCCCGGAGCCGGCTGCCGTCCGGCCGTCCCTCCTTAGGAGCTTGGAGGCCGCGGTTGGCAGGGGCAGCAGCACTGCGGATCCACCGCGGCTCTGAGCCAGCTGTTCCTGCCCAAAAAAAGCGATGGGAGCACAAGAGATTGGGAAAAGCGGGAGATTTTTTGTGTTCGTAGTCGTAGCTTGTAGAGCACTAGGTCGTGTCCCCCCCGGCCTTGGCCCGTTTGATCTGGCGTGCATCGCAGGCTGTTCGGTTTCACCCAGGTGTGTCTGTGTTAGCTCCTAATCCAATTTTGCTCCGGAGGGACAAGGGAGAGGTTAATTCCTGATCGTCTCCACAGACAGATGATTGATTAGGGGAGAGGTGCTTAAGTGGTCCTAAGAGAGAGGCATATCCAACACTGCTGTAGGAGAGGCTCTGGGGGAAGGATTTAATCTCCCATCTGTCCTGGGATAGGAATTGTTCCTGATACCAGCTCTGGTGACCTACAGTGACCTTCACCATGGATAACCAGCCAGACTTCTTAGAAAAAAGATCTCTATCTTTCTTGGGACTTGGTCTGGTGGGAGATACTCAGCAACTTCTCTGAGCAAAGTCCCTGTGTCCCCTGACCTTCTCCACCAATATCTTTTGCTGCCACAAATACATTTAGCACCAAACCTTCCCTCATCCTGGTGGAATCTTCTGGAGCTCTGAAATAAAAGTTCATTAATACAGAGGTGTGAGTGGAAGGGACAAATGGAGAAGGATAAAGTCAGTTGTGTAAGTTAATGAGCTGTATGGAGAATTTAGGGGTTCTGGTCCAGGCAGGATGGTTGGTCACATGTAAAGCAGGTGGGATGCTCTGTGCAACAGCTTCCAGAAACCTGTTAAAATTTTTTTTTTTTTTTTTTAATAGGCTTTAATCTGATTTTTAGGTCAGAGCAGTTGGGCAGTAGTATATAATCTTGCCCACTTTCTTCATTTTGGTGAAGCTGTTCAAAAGTTCAGCCACCTTGACAGTGTGGTGTCCCTGTTTTCAGCTCTTGGATCTTATTCTTTTAAATCAATAATGGAAGCCTATTTTCATACTGCCAGATAGTAACTACCCACACCTAGACTTCACATTCGGGCTTTGTGAGTGCCTTTCCCACCTTGTTACTCCTGCTTTGTCATAAACACTCCAATGGTCAGTGCATGTGGTGACAGTTCTTTTGTATGCCAGGCACTGAAGTAAATGTTGGTCTGTAAAACATGCCCTTTGAATGTGTTTTGCCCAAGAGAAGTAGGTGGCAACAGCTCCTATTTCAGTTCTTGTCAGAGTTTTGTATTGACTATTTTGCCGTCTGCCACTGCTGTCCCTTGCGGAGCAGAGGCTGATTCTGCTCTCCAGGCCTGTTCTGAGGTAGCAAAAGTGGCACATTTCTGCTGCTGAGTCAATGGAACAGTGACACACAGCAGCACTGCTCTGCCGTGTGGTCCAGAGAGCATTGCAAATGGAATAAATCCTGCAATCCTGTTGAAACCTTGCCAAAACGCTTTTCAGACTGGGTAAGTATTTATAGCAGGCTGACATGAGTTTCTTGCAGACTGTCATCTCTAGCTTTAGCCACCTTGGGCAGGAGGAACTGTGAGGGATTTCGAAGCCTGAATCTGTGAGGCTCTTTCTCTCCTTAGTGGGAGAAGGAACTGATGGTCAGATCTCCAAATGATGTTTAATATAGTCCGTGTTCAAGCCATCAATCCAGGAACAGAAAGTCCGTGTTCCCAGATCTTTTAGAAGAGTCACTCGTACAGGATAAGGTTGCCAAGTCTTGGTGGACTTTAATTATCACGCTGTAATTCCATCTGCAGCCTTAACAGAGACGATGTCGTGAGTGGTGATCTGCTGTCATCCTCCTTTTGCATACCATGGACTGATACACGAATGTTTGCATTTTTGGCATTCTTGATTTTTAGGTTTTTCTCTTAAAACAAGAAGAGAGAACTGCATGAAAGTCAAAAGAAGTACCGTCAGTCGTGAATGCAGTCAGGGTAGAATTTGCTCAGCTGCCAAAATGAGGTGCAGATATTTTACTGGGTGACACAAAATAAATGTTTAATTCATAGAGTGTAACACTTTAAATAAGTATCACTTGGCCACCGTCTAATAAGGATATGCTTGACCATTGACACCTTGTATTCTGGCTGTAGTTTCTCTCACTAGTTTTTATGGCAGACTGTACATCTTTTAGAAAAATCAACATTCAAAATACAATTCATTCAATCTTGTCTAAAATGAGTCTTCAGTTTTGTAACATCACGTTTGAAACCCTTCATTTAAATTGCTGCTTGCAGACAGACTTCAGGATTCAAACTGAGCTTAAAACTGAGTTTTATGGAGCAATAAACTGCAATGTCATATACTAGGTGATGGCAACATACAGCTACTGTCTGCTTTTGACTAAGGACCTAAAAATTTCTCATCCATTTTGCCTTCTTGGGAGACATTTGCTTATTCCCTGCATCCCATGCCATGCTGGACCCACCTGCATTCTGCTTTTCTAGAGGATTAGCCTGTGCTTAAGGAGGGGAGCAGTTAGTTTTTGAGCCTGGCTTCACAAAGGAAGCAGAAATTTGGTTAGTGATTATTCTTTCTCACTGCTTTTTGTTGCATAACCAGAGCTGTTTCTTGGACAAACCAGCCAGAGAGTAAAGAGGAAGGGAAAGTCACTGGGTATAACAGAGTGGCTTCAGGAAGGCTCCCCCTGGTCCTGGTTGTAACAGGTGGGAGGGCAGGGGGAGTAGAAGGAAAACATAACCACATCCGTTGTAAATACGGATTTTCTAGGTAAACAGGGATTTGTAGAGCACAAATCTCATCCACTGCAGTGAGTTATTTGTTGCAGGTGTAGTGAGTCCCTTCTGCTCTCTCCACAGTTGCTGTTTCTCACTAGGCTTTTGTCCTTTGCCTAAGAGTTGAGCATCTCTGATTTGGGGCAGCCTTAGTCCTTACGGTATTATCACGTTAGCACTGTGCTGTTCTTTCTGGGAAGGTAGGAAGGTAGGGTTAAATGAAGGTAGGAAGAAGTTAGGATTAAATGAAGGCAGCTGAGGGGGAAGCAGCTCTTGACCACCTCCGAGTGCTCGGTGGGGCTGTGGGCTCTGGCAGCTTCTCAAATCAGCTCCCCCCTGGTTTATGTCAGCAGTGAGACCCAGATGGTGCTGATAAACCTTTGGCTATTTCAGTTTTGCTGAGGAGGGCTTGGCAGGAGATCACACACCTCTCTCAGCATCTTCCCAGACTGCCTCAGCAAAGGGGCTGCAGCTCTTCCACGTCGTTCTTGGATGGAAAGCGCTGCCTGTTCTGCCGAGGAAAGCTGCTCCAGAAGCTCACTAGCACCACTCCCCTGTCTTCAGGCACGGCTCTTCCTGCTGCTTGTGTTGCTGCCAGCACTCAAACATCAGGGAAACCAGAATGTTTGCACTGTGAGCTAATCTACTCTTTAAAGATGTTAGATAATGTAATAAAATAGCTCAGCAGTGCGTTGCAATTACCTTTCACATTTCGTCATGCTTCGAAAATTTTTGTCTTCTGAAACTGGGACTGTATTTTTAGTACAGTGCAATCAAAAATGTCTGGCCAAGAACCTGATATAGTACCTAGGAAAATGGAAATATTCCTTTAAATGTCTTCCAGAGCTGTGGTTTCCGCTGAGTATTAAACTCCATTTGTTATGTCCTGATTGCACACTTTGGTCTGGGTGATATATGGCTTGGTTTTATAATTCCATATATATGGACAGTTTGATCTCTTCCTTGTATTTTTAATAACAGAAGGCACAATGTAGACTTTTATTTTAGCATGATGTAAGCATAATTATTTAGTGGGGAAGAGAATCAAGATTACATTCTTTTGCTTGCCACTGAGGCTTACAGATTTATTATTGTCATGTTTTTTCTTCATGGTTATGGCCAAAAGATTCATGCCATTAAACCCCAAACCATTATGTCAGGGGTAATGGTTTCTGTAACTTGGAAGTGAAGAAAGAAACCAAATCTAGAGTTGGCTAAGTCACCAGAGGGTTTGGAGTGGATTTGACATTTGGATTTGATACTATTCAGTAGTGATGTGAATTAGTGCATCTCTTACAAACTTGCATCACGGTTCACACGGTTCTCTCCTCCTGGCATTTTGCAGCATTCAGGGCACATATTATTAGCAGTGGTCTCAGGTTCTCTCATAAACAACAACCTTTTGCTGTCATCTGCTATTTTCCAGTCTTCAGTATCTCCCTTTTCCTATCAGGAAATCTCCAGGCTGGCATTTATCACACCACTTCCTACCTAACTCAGTGTCTGTGCAGAACTGCTCAGCTCCTGCTGCCACCTTGAGCGAGCCATCAGCTCTTGTCACCACACACTTCTCATGGCCATGAGCCATCTGATCCCTGTCTCGTTGCTCTCCTATGGGACACAAAGCAAAGCAGAGCAGATAAATGTCCTTTCAAGAGTTCCAGTCTCAGTACCAGTGCGAGTTGTCTGAGGGATGAAGGTGAGAAGGTTGTTGTGGGTAGGGTTGGGTTTTGATGTGGGTTTTTTGATGCTGTGGGGTTGTTTTACTTTCCCTTTACTTTAGCCCTTTGAGAAAATGGAGAGGCTGACATTTCATGGGTTGGGTGGAATAGGAGGGCTACACCACAGGGGAAATCCAACATGCAAAGAGCCCAGGAAACTGGACTTCCAGGGAGAGAAAGGTTTTCTTGGACCGAATTCTTGACTCCTTGCAAATAACATTGTACATCTGCTAAGATGACACTGTTACTCTGCTCGTGGGTCCCAGAACCTGGACACTCATTCCTGCTGCCAGGGAACAGTGCCTCCTGTAGTGGGAAGGCATCCTCAGGCAGGCACTGACTCTGCCAGGTCCTCAGGTTCTGGCCACGTCACTTCAGTCCCAGCCATAAAACTTCTTTCTTAGAAATCCTCCAAGTGTGAAATCCCAGTCCTCAAGAACAAGCAGTACTTTGGTTGGAAATCAGCATAAAGCAGTGAACAATACAACATGTTGTGTAAATCACATGCGTTTATGTCCTCACCCCTTCTGCAGGGAGGCAAAGAAGTGTCCTTGGGAGTTGATGGATTTAGCGGGGTTTGTATGTGATTTCTTTTAATGTGCTTCAAATTAGTCACGGTGCTTTATTTCCTAGGCTTCATTAAGCTTGTGGTCTGACCATATTGTGGTAGTCACTCCTCACAGTTTGCTCAATACTAGTTTTAATATCCGGATATAGATTTCTTCAATATCCTGCAATGCATTTTTCGGTGCTTTTCTGGATAATGCTAATACTAAACAGTCTGTGATGCACCAGGCCCCTGAGCTACATTTTAAGGTTAGCATAATGCTTTCCATCTCTCATCTTTGCGCAACACAGACTCCTGTTACGTGTTGAGGTTTTTTTAGGACATTAAGTACCCGAAAGGAGGTTCTTGCTTAAGAAGTACTATGAGACAGCACAACGGTGCTGCAGATTTTCCTCTTCTGGCCTGATCTGTCCTTCTCCCTTCTACTCTCTCCTCTCTCTTTGCTCCTCTCCTTTTTTATCTGTGGGAAATATCCAACGATGCACTGTTTCCATGGAAAACAAATGCTCAGGTGATTATCTCTGTATTCTTCTGGCTTAAAGATCTGTAGAAACAAATGTCATTCCAGAGGGGAAAACAAAAGTTCTCTTTTGACAGTTTGCTGAATAAAAAGGTGGCACTCTGAACAGATTGGGCTCGATTTGTTGCCTCTGTTCCTGTGGCACTACTGAATTAGGTGTTAAAATTTCTGTGAAGGAAGGGAACAACTATTTTGAAAGTCACGAGGCCAAACTTCTCTGAGAGACAGAGATTTGTTAGTTGCTGGTGTGTATTGAAGCACTTCTGGACCAGGTGTAGATTTGCTCTCTCTAAACAGAAGAAAAAAACCTTTGAACATATTATCATTGCCTTAAAAATAAGAAAGAAAACTCTTGCCTCAGGCATTTGACAGGAGGCCAAGACCTCAGAGGACAGCTGAAGAGAGACAGACAGGTTTCTAACATCTGGTTTGGGTGGGTGGATTATATTTGACTTTGGCATTCACATCAAGACGAGGCAAAGGCAGGGCTTGATGAAGAGCACGGTCCCGCAGCCTGCACGGCGTTCCCTGGCTCTGGGATGGGAAAACCCCAAACGGGGATGGGCAGAACAGCCAGGGGTGCAACGAGGGTGAGAATCCTGGGGTGCATGCAAAGCTCTTTCTGCAGGATTTAGAGAAAAGTACTGCTGGATTGGGCATCCCAAATCAGGTTGTGGCTGTGGAGGATGTCCCTGACAGATGTCCCTGAGCAGAGTGAGAGCTGTCCTCCCACCCAGAGCTCTGGGGGTGCCTCTGGGCCCTGCCAGATGAGCTGTGTTGAACAGTGCTGCTATTTTAAGACTGAAATAATGTGTCAGTGCCCACTTTGCTTTCTGACACAAGGTGCAGCCCCCAGGGCTGAGTCAGCAGTGGAACTCTCTGCTACCAGCTGAGCCTGTTCCCAAAAACTTGCTCTCCATAGAGGTTTCCAAGCCTGCTGTTGGCTGGAAGTTGGGAGCACCTATTTGCTCGTGGGGTGCACGTCAGAGCCCGGATTAGCTCAGCCCAAAACCGCACTGGGCTCGGGAACAACCTGCAGTTCAGATGATACAAGTATATCTCAGAAGAGTACTGAGAAAAGGGCAGCAGAAAGTAGTCCTGTGTGTCCCTCTGAAAGCCCCATTGAAGGGCTCTGGCTCCCTCGTGGCCGTGCCTTTGTGGGGCAGCAGCAGAACACAGTCCCCATCCATGCCCCTGCCCTCCCGGGCCCGCCTGCCCCTGAACCGCGGTGATTTATGGCACCCCGAGGACACCAGGGCCTGTTTCAATGCAGCTTTAAGCTGTCAGGCTGTAAATTGTCTTGGTTCAGGAGCTACTTCAAAGCAGCCCAGGCTTCCTGCAGCAAGGAGAAGGCTTTTTGGCAAACCCAGCACAAGTCATTTGCTATTCATGAGTCAAATCCCTGAAACGTCCTCGATCAGCAACTAAAAATGGGTCATAAGAAGACAAGGCATTGCTGTCTGCTGCAGGAAGCTGCAAACTCCACTGGCCTTCTCCATCCGTTGGCTAAAGCTCCTTCTGCATTCTCAGCAATGGCTTTTCCTCCCTCCCTGCCTTTCTCTGTTGAGCACACGTGAGGTTGCTTGAAGCAGCGGGACCTTGACCCAACAGGCCAACCCACCCAGGAGATCTCCCACTGCCCCTGTCTCCCAGATGAGTGGAAAAATGTCAGTGGAGTATGGGAAAGTCACTAATGAAGGTGACAAATTCCTCCAAGCTGCCTGGTTTCCGAATCTGGAGAGGCTGCAGTGGCCAAGGGAGAGGGAAAGGAAGCAGCAGCTGGGTGTGAGCTGAGGCTTGTGCGCTGCAGGCTGGCAGCTGGAGGGATGGAGGGACCGAGCCACGGTGGCTGCAGGCAATGGGCACCAGTTTTGGAGCCAGGTCTGCTCTTCCAACACTGCACCCGTGGCAGCTTGCAGCCAGCAGAACAGTGTGTCCTGTTAGTTTGAAGCAAACAAAACCCTAGAAAGGGACCCAAAAACTCTTTGTATGTGTGGCTTATATTCAAAAGAGAGTTCACGTGTGTTGTGTGAGTAGCAAATCCTTCCCCAAGCAGGGGAGTATTTGAGACAGAGTTGTTTTTTTCCTTTCCATTCCACTTCTAATGCATTTACATTCAGCATAATTGCATTTATCGGCATCCACATCTCCTGTTTTAATTTAGAGCATTACAAAAGGAGCAGTTGAATATTCTTTTTGTCAGAGCTGGATGATGGATGGTGAACATCAGCAAGGCTTAAACACCCATGTGGAGGTGAAGCCCTGGCTCTGACAGACTGTGTGTAATGCAAGAGGCACTTGGTTAGAGAGAGCTGCAGAGTAACGCTGCTTGTTCCTTGTCCAAGCTGTGCCAGACAGCAAACTTCCAGAAAACCTCAGACCATATACAGTTAGCCAGCAGCACTGTGTGAAATCTTTAACCATATTTGAACGAACGGGCTAACTTGGACACGGCGAGGAGGGAAATGCCAGTCTGCCTGACAGCTCGTTTTAATAATGAGAAAGTTGTTCCACTGACAGGAGGACAATAAAAACTGTGGCTGCCTAGAAAGATGTTGCCTTCCTTCTAGTTCTGAGCATATGTGAAGCTCCAGAGGAATGTGTTGGTCCCAGACCTGTGCATGTGCAGCAGTGCTTTTCCCTTCTTTCATAACCTTTTCCCTTCTCTCACCCCTTTTCCCTTCTTTCACCATTTTTCTTTCCAGGGTGTTGAATTTGCACCCACCCTGCCAACCCTATCTAAATGAGTAATTAGTAAATCACTGCTTTCTCCTAAAAAGTGATTTACTTTAAATATATTATCTCTTGTGCTTCAGCAAAGCAAACAATAAAAATAGGTGGCCTTTGTAGTTAGAGCTATTAATGCACAATTTATGGTGTTTATGGGTTACAGGGCATGAAGGGCAAATTCTTGAGAGATTTGTCAGCCTTCTGAATGGGCAAACCTTGTCTGCTGATCTCTTTGTTGATCAAGGAGCTGTGTCTTTTATAACCAAACTGCTGTGTATTGCACTTATTTTAGATGGCAGAACTGTTTGAGGCAGAGACCTTGTCATGAAATGGTTTTGGCAGTGCCACGTCTACACTGGATGATGCACATATGTTTTCCGGTGATGATTCAAAGGGCAGATTTTGCTTTTAAACTCAGTACAGCAGAGCAGGAAGGCTTTAAGTCGTGCATGGTAGTGGTACAAGCACTAGAGAAAGCCTTGTGCAATCATCATCTCCCTGTGGAAATTCTGTCTGCAGCAGCGGCGTTACCGCACAGTGCTCGTTACCATCACAACCTTCTAAAGCTCTGCTGTCCCCACGCTCAGCTGTGGATCCTCGTGGTGGGCTGACTGGAACATGTGGCTTCTCCACATAAAACAAGAGTTTGTGACTTTATTTTTCTCCCCTCCTCTGAGCAATTGCTAAACAATTCTTTGGGGGGGGGGAAAAAATGTGCACGCGTTTCATATAGACACTTGAAAACAATGCTGTTCAGCTTTGGTGAGCCCTGGAAGCCGTCACCCTGCGCTGCTCCCCGTGTGAAACAAGCTGGTGATTGAGTCCAGGCCCTTGTAGGCAGTCTTCAAACCAGCTCCAGAAATGGTGGCTCTAGCTGAAAAACCAGACTGGAGATGCAGAACCACTCAGAGCTCACAGGCGGGTGAAGGAGGTGTGAGGTTCTCCCTGTATCACAAATATGTCTGTGCTGGGCACCAGTTCTGTGGGGGTCTGTAAGGTAGTCCATAGCTTGTTCTGGTTGTCTACCAACAGGAGTAAAAGGAGATGTTCTTTTAAATCCAGCATAATTTGAAAGAGTTCCTGCTTCACTGCTGGATGCCATGGAGGGGTGTACTGAGATCAGCTCAGCTGAGCGTGGTGCTAATAACACCAAGGTTGTGGGTTTCATCCCAGTATGGGCCATTCCCTTAAGAGTTGGACTCAGTGATCCCTCTGGGTCCCTTCCAACTCAGAATATTCTGTGATTTCTGTGACTGTGATTACTGCTGACAGCAGACCTGAGCAGGAAACCCAGCAGTGCCCCGTGCTGCCAGCTCCCGCCCCGCTCGGAGCAGAGCAGCCTTCAGCAGCTGCCAGCCACGGATATCTCAGCGTGACCCTGGAAAAAGCAGCCAGAGAGCACCATGTTGGAGCACTCATTGAAATCCAAGTCTGGAGGAGAGGTGGCTGTACCATGCAGTTAACACAGTGGTTCACCATCATCTTGTCCCTTGTGCTGTTGCAAACCAGGCAAGACGCGAGCGGAGCCGCATTGATCCAGCGGGACCAAGTGGACAGAGTGAGCCCTCTCAGAGTATTACTTGAATGCTGGCTGGTTCTGTGTTTTAGATAACCCCACCAGCATGAAGTGGTGTGCAGCTGTCTCCTCCTAGGGACAGGCCATCAGCAATTTGGAAGGGGCTAAGGTTTCAAGAGTGCCTCCTGAAAAACATCATCTTCCAGTTGCTCGCCTGGCAGAGGCACAGCGCAGCAGCACCCATGGAGGGGCTGTTGTGGCATCTGGGAGGAGGGTTCACCAGCAGAGGAATCAGAAATGTTATATATTCCCAGTTTTCTGTCAGTTTTCATCAGCTGATACTGATGCGGCTGGCAGAGAAGTGCTTTTAGCACCAGTTGTTAGGAAAGCATGACGCAGATGGATTTATAAATGAAATTAAGGAAGATGCTCTCTCACTGCGGGGCTGTTCTGGCACTGCAGGTCTGAGGGGCTGCTGCTTTGACACAGGCAGTTGAGCAGTTGGCCTTGTCTGGGGATTTAATTCAGCATTTCCAGCTCCCTTCTTGCCCCTTTCCAAAAGATATGTTCCTGACACAAATCTTCTCAAGGGATCAGAAACAGCAAGCGTGGTCTGTTGCCATGAAAAAGGGGCTCCTCATCCAAAATGGTTCTGCTTAAACTGGAAGTGATAAATGTCTTGCAAATGAATCTGTTTTTTAAAATACACCCCCACCTTCTGCAGGGAAGAACTGCAGCAGTCGCTATTGTGAGTCTGAATCTTTGCCTGGTTAAATTCACAGTAATCTCCTGTGGAGGCTCAAGAGAGATTCAGAGCTTTGTGCTGATGTGGCTGCCTCAGCCCTGTCCTTCAGTGCTGCCACTGTGTCATTGTCTCCGTGTGCCTGCTCGGGGGTGGAGGTTCCTGAAACATCCTGCAGCACCAGAGAGCTGTGCTGGTGGGGACATGTGGGGAGGACTGATGGGGTGGGATCCTGCAGACCCACTGCAGCCAATGCTTCCCCCAGGCTTCCTGCAGAATCCAGTGTTGGCAGAGGTCTGGAGACCTGGGGTGGTGTGTGATGCAGGATCACTGCTGTCCCCATCCAATCTGGCAGAGAGGCTGTCCTGCTGCAGCTTGGAGTTCTGATGCTGGACTGATGCTGAGATGGTGGGTGGCTGCCTGGGCTGCAGCTGAAATTTCTCCAAGCAGAGGGTTTCTTCTCCACCCCCCTGCAAGCAGCAGCTTTTGGTAGCCTTGCCAAGTGGACCGAAAAGGCTCATCATCCATCATGGCTCTCAACTCCTACAAAACCACTGGATGTGCAAAGTCGCTCCCAAATAGAAATCTTTGAATTCCATGAAGAAAAGTATTTCTAAATGATTACATTAGTGCTTCTTGAGAACACATGGTGGAAAATCACACAGCAGTCCAGAGGAGGTCTTCTCTTCTGTAGTCTGTGTTCATCCCTCCTAACTCTGTTTTTAGCATCCAAAAAACATTGGCCAGGGTGTCAGAAGCTTTCTGCTCATCATCTCCAAGAAGCTCCTCTCCAAGGGTCATGTGTTGCTCCTCTGGAATCTTAACACTTTGCGTGAGAAAGAGCAGATACAGACTTCCAAGGCAGCGCCTCTGTCTTTCATGGACATGTTGAAATTCATAATGAAAAAGAAGTTTTCTTGTGCTCTGCCTGTACTGTGAAGTAAGTGTGGGGTTGACAACAAGGAAAAGAAATCTTGAGCCTCAGTAGATCCAGTGGGTAAGTCATTTGGCATTGTCCCTGAGTCTGGCCTTAACATGAGCAATCAGCAGCGAGTCACTGTATCCCTGGTTTTGTTTGGATCTGGGACAGAGGCTGGAGAGGGAGAGCTGAATCATTTGCCCCATGGGTCAGAGCCTTAACTTGAGCAAGGGTGAGCCTTGTGAAGAGCAGCAGTTTGTACCAGGACTCGTAATTTGGAAATTATGCTAGAAACAAATTTTGATTACACTTTCTCAGGCAATCCCAATGACAATTAGTCATTTGCACCTACGATGTTCTGCTTCTTTAATAGCTGTAGTGTAGAACATTTGTTAACATTTAGTGGTATTTTATTTGTTTTTGTTTCTGTCAAATCAGAACCTTTTGGACGAAAACCTCGCAATCACATCCAGCTCTCCTAAGGTTTGCACAGTGAAATCTAAATATCCTAAACTGGCACGTCCTGTTTTATCTGGTTTTTGTATCCTCATTTACACCAGGAGGATGAAGCTCAGCTAATGCAGGGCCAGGAGGAGGGAAGTTCTCTGCTTCCTAACTGGAGGATCTCAGTTCCCAAGTGCCTTGGACTGCTCCCACGTGTAGGTTTTGGGTAATGAGATCGTCGAGCTCAGGGTCAGAGGTGAGGTACATGATGCCAGTTTTGAAGACCCATTCATTTTTGCAGGTTTTCTTCTTTCCTTTGCCAAGGTGGAAATACTTTAAAGGCTACTTGGTTTGAGAAACTGTAAATGAATAAGTAATTTTTAAGCTCTTCTACTTGCTTAAACAAGAAAGGATTGGGAGAAAAACAGTTGTTTAATTAAGCAGCTACTTGGTATGGTTCACAAAAGCTCGAGCTCCAGCAGTAACTCTCCTAATTCACAGATTCCTTGGGAATTCAATGACCTTGAGTTTGCTGTGCTTGAAACTTGCCTTAGTACTTGGCTTCCTTTCTGGAATACTTTGGAGAGGAGAGCAGTGCAGGAGGCACTGCAAGGCTCTCGAGTTAGACCAGCACTGTTTCACTTAGGATCATATAAGAAGAAGCATTTGTGCTGTACAGAATAAACTTCTTGCTTCAGAGCATGCCTGGGCTTAATGCACCCAGAGGTCACAGCTGGATCTGCCTCTGCTACCCCAGCCATGGAAATTCTGAGTGCTGACTGCTCGGGATGATTTTCTTGCCTCTCTTTATGAAACAAAGCAAACATGAACCAGCAGCATATGATGAAATTTGTGTGAGAAGTAATTTGTCTGAAGAATCACATCATTTAATTGTGCTCCAGAGCTCAGGGCTCCACTTGCCAGCTGAGAGGGAAGTCTGATCTCCCAGCACCGAGTGGCGTTTCCTGCATCCTTTCCTGTAGTGGCAACTGGGGAGGTTAGAGCCATGGATGAGTGGCCAAGTTCACTGGAAATGAGTGTTTATCCATTACTTCCCTGTGTTTGTCTCCACCATAATAACTCTGTCTGAAGGAGTGGCTTCAGTCATGTCAGTGTTTAGCTGTGGGATATAAAGCATCAGGATGTAAACAGAAAGAACCCTGAATACACAGAATTGTATCCAGGAGGTCCCTACAGTCTTCCCCTCCAGCAGAGGGGAGTCAGCAGTAAACAAAGCCCTACTGCTCTTTTCCCTTGCAAAATTTTTCAACAATTGAGCTATCTTGGTGATGTGAAAACCAGAAAACTGGAGATCTGTTGTGGCTAATCAGTTCAAAGTGGCAGAACTGTGCTAGTGCAGCTACAATTACTTCGTGCAGTTCCTCGGGATGTGGGAGCATCAGGCAGCCCAGAGGAGCTGCCCCCTTGCACCAGCTCTGGCTCATCTCTGGAAGGAGGAGATGGACATGAGCAATCCTGCCTGGGTTTGGCTGCAGAGCTGTGGGGCAGGGTAGGGGCTGTCCCAGCACCTGCATTGCTCCTGTAGGAGAACAGCTCCACACTGGGACCCACATCCTCATCTCCTCCTGACAGAGGTGCTCTGATCTGGGTGACACTATCCATCATTGGGGCTTTTAACTAGCTGGGCTTTGTATTTAAAGCCCATCTTGGGCATTTCAAAACCTGCTATACAACATGTCTTATCCATGATTGCTTTTCATGAGGCTTGTGGGGCTGTGTTTTCTGGGCTCTGGTAGCACAATCTGGAGCTGTGAGAGAAAGCCCTCGGGGGCTAATCTGTGGCTGCAGGCCAGTTTCTGCATAAACTGGTCTTATTTCTAAAGTCCATTTTCTCCAGTACACTTTTTTTTGGCCTGCAAAAGACTTCTTCATTAAAAACGAAGAACATAACACTCTCTCCTTTCAGTTGGTCTTTTGGACATGAGCCAGCAGTGCCCACAACAGCTGTACCACAGTTTAAACATTCAGTCTCTAATGGTTAGGGGAACATTAGGGTTTTTAAGGCTTCAACAGGTCTAGAGTAAATAGTGGTCAATAAAGAGTAGCTCTTCTTTGTATCCCTACGCTCTCAGTGCTCTGCACTAGAATAAAGCATGCTTAGAATATAATCATTGCAAAATTAATATCCATGAAAGGTTCTTTTTGAAAAAAAAAAAGAATCATAGAGAAACCTGTTTCACTAAAAGAAGAGTTTGCAAGAGTTCAGCTCTCAAGACTCTGGTAACGGGCATAGGGAAGTTTGCACGTAATGTCTGTGGGAGATGTGCACGTCCTGGGCTTGTGTTGCTCCCCACGTGTGTGTTCAGTGACTGGGAGGAGCAAATACATCACAGGTATTCCTTTCTCTATGCCCTTCTTCCACCCACCTTTGGATGATGTACGCAAGAGTTAATTATGATTTTTTGTCTTCCTTATGGCTTTCCAGTATTGCGTGGAGTCGAAAGCCAGTGTGTGCTAATTGGTAATATTTAGCATAGTGTTTTGGACCCAAATATGGTAAGAAATTATGTTAGCAGTGATTTGTGATGGTTGAGCATTGGCCTTGTTAGTGATTGAGCCCAGTGCTGGGGAACCTTAACGATTTGAGCAAATCAGTGTTGGTAGAGCTGCCAGACAGCCTGGATGGAACTGCTCATTTCCTTCTGGTTTGTAGATGTGGGTGAGCAAACCCAATCCATGTGGGGCTGGTTTTTGGGGCAAAGCCCTTGGGCCTCTCAGCCCTTCTGTGGCACTAGGTGAAGTGTCTGCCGGCACCTCGGCCTGGGAAGGGTTAAACTGCTCCCTTGGCCACTGGCCACTTGGACTTGGTGTACAGCGCTTGGTGTCACTGTGAAAAAATAGTTTGTAACTTCTTGTACTCTCTGTAGGAAGTTGGTTAACCCCTTCCAGTCCCCTTGTTTGTGTTTCCTGCCAGTGTGGGGTGTACCTTGGCTCCCAAGGGGCATCGGAGCTGCGGGACGCTGGCACACCCCGTGCCTGCTGCAGCCTGTGGGGGGACAGGGGGGACACTGGGGTAGCAGAGAGGGAGACTTCGTAGGAAAAATATCCAACGTGCCAGCCTTGCAAGGCATTCTCCTGAAAAATAGGATTATATAAAAGCCTGGCTACTGTGGTGCTTCTCATTAGCTGCACCCCAGGGTTGGCCAGGGCTGGGGCAGTTGTCACCTTTTTGGCTGGAGCAAGGTGGCTGTTAATAGATGTTTCAGTTGTAAATTGCTTTGTGTTGAAGCACCAGTAAAGTCTTGCTGAGATATGTTTTATTTTCAGTTCAGTTTTCAGAGCAAGCTAGTTTTGGGAATGGCAAGAAGGAGTATTAAAAGTTAACCAGTCTACCTAAGACATTGCTCCTGAGTGGCAAGCAAGAGCTTTAAAATATGCTTCTTAATTTTAATTTGTGCCATTTTCTAGGGAGTCCTGTCTTTATTCCATTGGGAAGTTTCATAACATTTTCCTACCCATCGGTATTCTATTAAAACTTTGTTGTGTAATCTGAAAGCCTTTCTGCTTTTCATGGTTTCCTCTTCAGAATGCCCTAGGTAGCAATTTTGGAGTAAATGCATTCAGGCTGCATGGTCTTGATTTTGTTGTCTTATAAATTGAAAACAAGACTTGAAATTAAATCCTATTGTCAGTTTTCTTTAAATAATGGCAGCCTAATGATGTGATTTAAGAATTTTTATTTAGTGTCACAGTACTCCTGGAAAAGCCTCTGCATATAGTTGTAGTTAAAGTATCAGTGAAATTGGTTACCATATGCATTTAATACTTCTACATATACATAGTGTCAGAGGATAGATCAGTGTTGTCAGTAAAATAAGTAGGTCCTGCAGTGTTGGACTGATCCTGTTCTTCCAGTGAGAACTCTTCACTGAAATAAATTGTGCTCACAGGACTGACCCTAAGTGGGTGTGATTTGAGGTCTCCTAGAGTCTTTCACAGCAACAGCGAGGTTCAAAGTGACCAAAAAAATAAAGTGTTATTAGCAGAGGAAATAATACAGGGATACAAATGAAGAACAGTCTTTTGGGTGAGTGGAAAAAACGTGTTTCTTAGGGAGGCATGAGGTTCATTCAGTTTGGATAACTCTGCTGGACGTGGGATTAGACCAGCTAACCTCTGCCCGTAGTGCTCTTTTAAATCTTGCATGACTTCTACAGGGATATTATACATCTTGACAGGCAGCTCATCTGAGGCCTGCCAAGGGGCCATGGCCAAGATGTTCCCTTTGGCTGCGTTGCTGTGCAGATCCATCCATCCTCTGGCCTGGATTGCTCCCAGACAGCGTGCACGCAGCAGGGATCACTTGGGGAGAGTGGGAAGAAGGTGAACTTGAAGGAGAAGGGGGTGGGGGACTGCTGGTGACCCACAAAATAAACGTCCTTTCTTTCTCAGTCCGGCTGAAATCCCTCCCTCCCTCCTTTGCAGTGATTTACATTTGCTCAGATTAAAATCCGTGCTCCCAGTAGGCTCAGCTTGCTCTGTGCTGTCAGCAGCCATACGCCGAATGTCAGGTTTCAGCGTGCACACAGCCAGCTTGTTAAGATAGCAGCAATTAAATCCAGGTGTAAGTTTATCCCTGAGATTCAGTGTCTGTCCACAATAATGGGAAAAATGCAACCAAAGGCTTAATAAAACAGGACTTGTGCTGACTCTGAGCAGCTGGTAGAGGGAAGGTTTCTGCGGTGATGATTTTCCTTTTAGTGCTCTGTTTAACTGCCATCATATTGGAACCATTCTCCCTGGGTTTTTTGTGGGTTTGGCTCTTTGCTGATCTGTAAAGCCCTTTTACACAAGCTTCATTGCTGTTTTACCTGTGGCAGATTCCACTGCCAGTAACACAGGTTGGATCCCATAGTGAATGAAGGTGCCATGTCAGCTCTGGCAGGTTGATGACATTTGTGCTGTGACATAGAGTATGCCCATGGTCTTTTTAAATTTCCATTATCTAAGCTGGTATATACCTTTGGCCTCAAGGTTTTTTTTATCGATTTATTTTCCACGTTATCTTCCTGGTTTGTCTTTCACGATATCAGCTACTGCCTGAGCTACTGAGGACTGTAAGGCTGGTTTGTCTGCTTTCCTAAGACTTGCGGATCTAATCTCAGCTCACTATCTTCTTGTTTTGAAATAACAAATGCCACATTAAGGATGTTTTTATTTTGGTAATACATGCAGCCTGTATTACCTGACTTCTGGAACTCTAGGAATCTCAGATGCACTTTACTGTCCATTGACATTTTAAAATGACAGCTGTAGCTTTGCATTGCAGCACTTGAGGTAACATATTTGGCATCTTGACTAAAACATTCAACAATGTGCATTTTTAATGCCTAAACCTGCATTTTTAATGCCTAAATGGCATTTGGTATAATGGAAAAGATGTTGTCAGATTTGCTTAGTATGTACATGGCGTTCCTTTTTATTCTTCTTTATTATTAATATTATAACAATGGGAAACAGATGAATAATGAGAGTTTTGTAGTGAACACTTCACGGTGTTGTTTTCCTGGTGATGGTGTGTTGTTGTGAAGAAATGAGCTTGCAATCCACTTACTGCTGAATTGTTTGGCCGCCGGTGATATCTAGAATGGGCTGTAGTAATCCCAAATCCATGATAGATGTTTCTTTCACCAGTTTACAATGAATAATCCTCTTAATTTCCTTGAATAGCAGCTGGTATTGCTACAACCTGTGCCTAAACCCAAGAACAGCTTATTCAGAAAGCCTTCTGGCCCTGCAAGCGAGGGGGGAATTCTCTCCCAGCAGGGTTGCGTGGGCAAACTTTCACAGGGCCAGCACTGCCGAGACTCTGACTTCTTCTCTCTCTCTGTACTAGATGCAGCAGCTGTTCTACGAGAATTACGAGAAGAACAAAAAAGGCTACATCCGAGACCTGAGGAACAGCAAAATACACCGAGCTATAACACTGCACCCCAACAAGAACCCCCCGTACCAGTACAGGCTGCACAGCTACATGCTGAGCCGCAAGATCGCCGAGCTGCGCCACCGCACCGTGCAGCTGCACCGCGAGATCGTGCTCATGGGCAAGTACAGCAACACCGAAATCCACAAGGAGGACCTGCAGCTGGGGATGCCGCCCTCCTTCATGCGGTTCCAGCCCCGACACCGGGAGGAGATACTGGAGTGGGAGTTTCTTACAGGAAAATATTTGTATTCGGGTGCTGACGGGCAGCCGCCTCGGAGGGGGATGGACTCGTCCCAGCGCGAGGCGTTGGATGACATCGTTATGCAGGTGATGGAAATGATCAACGCCAATGCCAAGACCCGGGGGAGGATCATCGATTTCAAGGAAATACAGTATGGATACCGCAGGGTGAACCCCATGTACGGGGCAGAGTACGTGCTGGACCTGCTGCTTCTCTACAAGAAGCACAAGGGGAAGAAGATGACGGTCCCTGTGCGGAGGCACGCGTACCTGCAGCAGACCTTCAGCAAGATCCAGTTCATGGAGCACAAAGAGATGGATGCCAAAGAGCTGGCCAGCAAAATCAACCAGGATTCTGGGTCCTTGTCCTTCCTCTCCAACTCGCTGAAGATGTTTGTCCCCTTCCAGCTCAGCAGGTCTAAAGCAGAAAGGAACGAGCTCAAAGACAAGAAAATCAACATCCTGATCCCTCTCTCCGGACGGTTTGACATGTTTGCAAGGTTCATGGGGAATTTTGAAAAGACGTGCCTCATTCCAAACCAGAACGTCAAGCTGGTTGTCCTGCTTTTCAATTCCAACTCCAACCCTGACAAGGCAAAGCAGATCGAGCTGATGAGAGATTACCACTCCAAATACCCCAAGGCTGACATGCAGGTTCTGCCAGTGTCGGGGGAGTTCTCAAGGGCACTGGCTCTGGAAGTCGGATCTTCTCAGTTCCAGAACGAGTCTTTACTTTTCTTCTGTGATGTTGACTTAGTGTTTACCACAGAATTCCTCCAGCGGTGTAGAGCCAATACAGTTTTGGGTCAGCAAGTATATTTTCCCATCATTTTTAGCCAGTATGATCCAAAGATTGTTTATAGTGGAAAGGTTCCTAGTGACAATCATTTTGCCTTCACTCAGAAAACAGGTTTCTGGAGGAACTATGGCTTTGGTATCACCTGTATTTACAAAGGTGACCTCCTTCGAGCAGGTGGCTTTGATGTCTCCATCCAAGGTTGGGGCCTTGAAGACGTAGATCTATTTAACAAAGTCATTCAAGCTGGCTTAAAAACTTTCCGAAGCCAAGAAATTGGAGTAGTCCATGTGCATCACCCTGTTTTTTGTGACCCTAATCTTGATCCAAAACAGTATAAAATGTGCTTGGGGTCCAAAGCTTCAACTTATGGGTCCACACAACAGCTGGCTGAAATATGGTTTGAAAAAAACGACCCAAATTTTGGGAAAAGCAGCAATACTAATGGCTCAGTGAGGACAGCCTAATGTCCAGCTATGCTGGAAAAGACTTTTTTTTTAATTATCTAATTTATTTTTGGGAAAATGTTTTTTGATAATTCACTTTTAAAAGACCACACAGGATATATTTTAGAAATCATCGTTGTTTTCTTACAAAGTGCTCGTTTTGAGAAGAACAAGGCCCTTGGGTTTTTCTGTTGTTGTGTTTTTGGTTTTGAACAAAACTGTGATCAATATTTGCCTTCAAACAAAAAAAAAAAAAAAGAAAAGAAAAAAGAAAAAAAAATTGTATAAGAGTTACCTGATCAGCGGAAATCTGACTTGAATTAGAATTTCCTTACGAACAAAAGATTGTTTCCTACCGTTTTCGTTGCCATCTCCATGGCTGGGACTCTGTAAATGCGGACCTGAGTGTGCAAAGCCAAGTGACAAAACGCTGTGTCTAAATGTTTTTTGTGTGACTGCTACCGTGCAAAGATTCCGCTCCTTTGGTTCAGGATTAGCCATTAATTTTCAAAGTGCGTTAGAAAATCTGAGTCGCTGTGGTAATGAGAAGGGTGGTAATCGCAGGAGGGTTTGGGGTTTTTTTTCCCTAATAGCTGATTATTTCAGTTTAAAAATACACTTCCACTTATTATGGGCAGGCAAGGGAAGGAAGTAAGCACAAGCTGCAGTCTGATGAGTCCTTGTAGAAATTGTTGTGTTTGATATTTGGTCCATAAATGGACAGAATGTTTGGGGAATCCATGGTGGGTTCTGTGTATTGTCCTCAGCCGCCGTCCCAGGGCTGAGCGATGCGACCAGGAAATGCTGAAGCCTGAGGAGCAAGGAAAGGAGGCTGGGAAATGGGAATCTCTGGCAGCCAAACGACAGCAACACAATGAACAATCCAAGATCCCTGAGGAGAACTTGGAAAACTCCTCTGCACCGAGTGTCCTGCGCCCGATCGCATCGGTTTCGTTGTCGGTCACGTGATGTTAATGGGAACAATTATTACATTTGATTACTAGTTTTGTTTTGGGATTTTTTTTTTTTCTGTATCTGCTAGACCATTAATTTATTTAATATCCATTGTTTTAGGTTCTTGACCTTTCCTTGAATATCTGTTAGTCATTTTAATATTTTATATATATATATATGTGTGTGTAAATATATATATATATATATATTAGGAATGTATTGCATCTTCTCACTGATAAGGTAGTATACATCATACTTACAGTAAATGATCTCCAAAGATTACTTTCTAAAATAATTTTTCATGAATCTTTTTTTTTCCCCTCCCAAATTTCTTTAACATTTTTAGAATGACTTCAGTGAGTTTAGGAATTTTTTTGATATTCTAAGAGGAACTGGGTATTGAGGAGGCTGAATTACAAGGAAAGTGTGATCCCTATGAGTTAACACCTAGCGAGGTAAGAGAAAATACACAAAATAAAGTGCCTTAAAGCCAGATAGGGAACCCCGTACACCGAGACAGTGAATGGACATTGTCATTGAAGCAGATGATCTCTTGGGACCTGTGTACCTGTAAATATCCTGCTCAGCAGAAACAAAAAGTAAAAACCAGCAAACAATATATTTTTCTATCATATCCTCCAGCCCCATTTCATCTCATTGCCTCAGTTCCACTTTGCCTACTCTTTGAGAAGTGGAGATGAGTGAAGGAATGGAGAAAACCCAAAGTTGAGGTGGTTGTTGCCATGTTTGAAGGGATCTTACAGAGCAATTGCCATTCCAGTAGAAGAAATAACCATTGTTTACATGTGTATGGAGTATGAACTGCAACTAGCATAGAGTCTGTGTCTTACAATGTTCATCATTTTCTGGTGACAGTCCCAAGGATTTAGGTGCATGGAAAATTTTTCTTTTCCTTCTCTTTTTTCCTTTCTTTCTTTCCTCTTCTTTTTTTTTTTAAAAAGACTTGCTTCTAAGATGCAATAAAGATTTTTTTTATTTGCAATCAGAGCTGCTTACGTCGTCATTCCGTATCGCTCCACGCTTTGGGAAGTCAGTCAAGGTAAAAGGATCTTCCAAAGGGTTTTGACCTCTGTGTTGTGCTTTGTCCTGGGATGAGCTCAGTGCTTAATCCTTGGCTCTGAGGGGAGAACAAACCTGTTCATCAGGCTCTGGTGCTGATGAGCTGTGCCATTCCCTGGTTTTGTCTTTTTCCTCATGAAAATGTTAAAAGTACTTCTGGTGCCTGAAAATACCCGTAAATATACATTTCAAATGCATACAGTGACAAGGCTGAATGGTGCCCTAATGTTTTGTGTATTCAGAACACAGTAAAAATAATTATTAAGTGGGTTGAGCACTTATTTTTTAATAGCTCTAGGAGTTGTTCAGTATTGATGTTCAGTATTGGTGTGAGGACAAAATTAAGTCCCAAAGCAAGGATCTTAGGGATTGTCAAGGTGTTTCTTCACAAAAGGGAAAGGGAAAAATAAAAAAGCAACTTGTATTTGTGGTACGGAGAAGAGCTTGAAGAATATGAACCCCAAAGAACAGCACCAAAACAGGGGAAAAAATGCCCTGTACTTGTACTGTGTTTATTAACATTTATGATTATGTAGGACTTTTTTTAGCCCATAAGAGCTGGTAAAAGCAGAATGTATGTAACTGGAAAAAGCCATTTAGTGAACAGCACCCATCTGGTATTGGGGTTTTTTTCTCAGTTGCTGCAGTTCTAATTCTGTTACCAAATCTCTATTAAAAGTGTGTTTTGCACCAAGCTTGCAGGCAGCTCTTGAGGCCCCACATTGCAATTGATCACATATTTTATGGACTCGCAGCTTAAAAGTAATCAATTTTAAAGTTAAATTTTAATTATAACCCTTTATGACAAAGTCTAAACACGTAAACCCCATTTTATACTAAAATAAGTGGCATTTGCTGCCCCAGTTGTAAGGAACTGGACAGAGGTGGAAACCATCAGCTGGTAAGTGCTAACCCAGCCTTGACAAAAATCCCTTCTGGGGCTGAAACATTTCAAGTGCAATTTACTCCAGTTTGGTTTGGGCAGAAGTTTCCTTCATGCAGAGGAGGCTGGAAAATCCTGGAGGGTTTTCCTCTGGGCCACTGAGGCATGAGAAAATGAGATGGTGTCATCCTGAAAATGAAGGACATGGTGCCCAGTCAAGTCCTGTCTATCGAGATGCTTCTCTTCTTTATTAAAACAATTTAAAATGTGAGACGCTGCTTTCCCTCGTTATTCCAGTGCAGGTAACCCAGGTTGGATGCTGTGTTGGCCATGGGCATCCTCACAGCAGTAAAAGTCCCACCCAGACAGAACTTTGCAACCCCTGGGCACATGGGGTTAAACCCTTCACCTGCTCTGGTCACCCATGGGTGGGGAGATGGATTTATTAACACTGATTTCTAAAAGCTTTTCCCTCCTGCTCAAGGATCAAAAAAAGAAAGGCAGCAGGTTCTTCTGCCATAGTCCTGTTGAATGTGACTATTTACATGTGAAACTTCCATCTGTAACTTCGCAGAGTCACAGTCCATGGAAGGATTTCAAGTTTTGGTCCTTTAGGCACAGTGGTGGTTTATTACCCAGAAAACTCAGTGACCAGCTCCAGCCCCACGTAGCTCCCCTGGACCTGGCTGGATGGTTCCTTTCAGCAAAATCAGCACAAAGTCCTGCTGACCCAAATCTGCTTACTCTGAGTTTTTGTGGGAGCCTCTAACTTTACATTGCAAATTATTATCCTGAGCCGTTTCGCATGAATACTTGCTAAAAATACTCGGCTTGCACAGCCAGCCACAGTCGGGAGCTTTTAGGAAAGAAAATCTTGCAGAGGCATTAAAAATGGGGAGAAGGTCCAGGCTCCACCAGCCTCCTCCTCTGCCCAGGCCTTGGTGATCCCTGGGCTGGTGGGACACTGCCCACGTGGGACCTGTTTTAATTAATGTTTTTGTACCCACTGGACTCTGCCAGCGTGAGTTACTGTGCTGACCAGAGCAAATTCAGGGGTTTGATCCCAGTTGGAGCTCAAAAGTTACCTCCTCCCTGGGCTTAGGCAGCCTTGGAGACAACCTGGGCTCCCCAGCCAAGGCAGTGCCTCCCATGAGGAATCCTTTCCAACAATTTTCCTGGATTTTACCTGGCTGCTGCTGCCAGAAGCACTTCTATTCCTCACGTCCGAACTGCTGCCGACACTTTCCTAGGCGTAAGAAACGTGTCCATGTCCTTTCCAGAACCATCTCGCAGGTCTCCTCCAGCCCAGGAATCTCTACCACCTTCTAAAGCACTTTTATGAGTGGGGTGAAAAAAATTAACATCAAAAAAATAGCAGCCCAAATACTGGGCTGGCTGTGTTTACTTTCACACTTTAATTCAATAAAACCCTCAACTTTAATTGACCTGAATCAGCTCCAACATTTCCAGCAGGCTGGGCTGGAGTCTCTTGGAAATTGGGAGTGCCCCCTGTTTGTCTGGGGGTGTCAGGAGGACTTTGCCAGGGTCCACCTTTTAGAAAAACAAGACAAAAGAGTAACACCACCTTTGTGTTTTACTGACTTTTCACCTACAGGGCTCCCAAAAGGGGCACAGTTTCAAATGGTTCCATGATAAAACAAACTTCCAGTGCAAACAGGCTGTGATACGGGGCAGATAAAGGCTGTTTGCTGTGCCACCACTGGCTCTGCCAACATTGGCTCTGCTGGGATGGTTCTGAGTGCTGGGGTAGGACCATAATGGCCCTGGGAAACCTGAACTGCTGAGGGTGTTCCACTCATGGGCTGGGGACATGCCCTGGCCTTCTGCCCACTGCCAGCATCACTAGGCAGTCATTCCCCCAGTGCTGAGCACCTGTCCCAGGTGAGCTCAGCCCCAGCCCAATCCCTGGCACCATCCTTAACCCCAACCCCCTTCCTGGTCCCATCCTTCTCCTCATTTTCGTCCCCACCCCCAACTCCATCCCTGGCCCCATCCTCACCCTAATCTTCATCACAATCCCCATCCCCACCCCCAGCTCCATCCTTACCCTCCTCCCCCGGTGCAGCTCCCATCCCAGCCCTGCTGGCCGGGGTAAGCCGAGGACAGGCAGGCAGCCTGAAATAGCCACAATATTTCCTGTCCTTTTAAAGCTTGCTTAAAAAAACCTAATTTCCTCTGTCCTTTGGTAGCAGAATACAAAGCAGCCAGCGCTGCCCCTTTCCCCACCTCCCTTAGAAATCACCTTATTTTTCCTTGGGCTGAAGCTGAGAGCCCTTGGTGCCGTGTGGGATGGGGAGCATCCAGCTGGTGTGTCAGTGTTCACCTGCCCCCACTCTGTCTTGGGGGCACAAGAGGTGGGTTTTACTCTAATATACTAAATTCTGACAACTCCTGCCCCACTGTCCAGGGCACTGTGAGCAGTGAGGCAGAGCCAGCCCTTCTTTCCTAGCAGAATTATCTGTAATATTCCGTTTCCTTGCACACGGAGGGGTTGGTTGGGTTTGGACAGTCCCAGGCTGGTGGGGTTTTGTGCTGGGGCCCCAAAATGTCCTGAGTGTGCACCAGGATGTAAGGTCTTGGATATGGGATGCAACCAGTGGTTTGCCCCTACTTCATGCCTCTTCCCCAGAAATATTCAGGCTGCGCCCTAAGCTGGGGTGCTGGTATTGGGCACAGCTGTTCTTCATCCTAGGGCCTGACCCTGCACTGATCCAGCAAAGAAACACCCCAAACCAGGAATAGGAATCAGTATCCAGTTGGGAATTGAATATAATCCTTCCAAAGCCGATAAAGGGCTACTGAGCACTCCAGGGAAAAGCCTGGGTGTGGCTGATTGCTCTCAGGAAGCAGCAGAGTGAGGGAGTGAAACGGGGGGGATTTGGGCTCAATTAGCCCCAGGCAGGTCCTGTTCATCTCTCTTTGTTTCCTTGATGAGTAATCAACAGCCCTGGCACCTCGTGCCCTCCCACGGCTGGTGCTGGGGGTTAATCCCATCCAAGAGCTTCCCTCCCAGCATCGAGCCCCTTCTGTGTGCTCCCGCTGCTCCCAGGCTGGCCTGGGGGAAATCCGGCCTTGACAAAACAAACCCAAGCTGTTTTCTTGCCTCTCCTCAGTCAGCTGAAGGAATAACACCCTGCCAGCACACTGCTTGGGCTTATTTTTAGCAGCTGAAATAAAACAGTGAGGACTGTGATAGGTGCATCTACCCCAGACCCACGGCTGGGGCTCATGCTGCCCCTTGTTCCTGGGCTCTGGGGGCTTTCCCTGCCTCTGGCTGTGACCCCATCCCTTCCCCCAGGATGGCTGATGCCCCTCACCTGTACCGGCCATCAGGAGAACAGGCTTTGCTGGTGGGAGAGATGGAAAAGAGCAGCGAAATCTTAAACTGTTTGAACTGGTGGGAGTTTTGTTAATTCTGCTTTTAATGTCTGTTTATTTCTGCCCCTGGGGAATCATTCCTACAGCACGTGCAGTGCTCCTTTAATGGAGCCTTGTGCTAATGAGGTTTCAGGTCTGCTGAAGCGGGGGGATTTTGTTCTCATTCCAGGGTAGCAACACTCAGGCTCTCAGCTGCTTTTGGGAACCAACCCCCTGCACCCAGGAGGTTTTGGGACACACACCCATCACTGCAGCATCTCTCACAGCTGCCATGAAAGCCAGGTGCCACCCCCTTCTCTGTCCCCCCCAGATGACCACCCTGACCCACCTGGCAAGGAGCAGGGATGTCTCGGTGTGTTGGGAAGGGTGTTGTGCAGTAACAGCCCCAGAGCAGTGTCCAGCAGAACAAAGGCCCTTCTGTGTCCAGGCCTTGGCCAGGGCCCACCAGAGGTTTGGCAGATGCTCCAGCTGCCCCCCATGGGCACTGAGGAGCCCATGGTGGGCAAAACCCCACACTGGCTTTGGAAGCAGCACAGCACCCAAGGCGTTCTGGACAAAAGGGACAATAAGGAACTGCTGCGGGTGTTCCACAGGGTGTTTCCTCAAAGGAAACCTGCAAGGCTAAATGAAAGAATGAGCCCCTTTATAGCTCCTGTTGGGGCTTCAGGTATCATGGGAAGAGTTCCTGCATGTCAAAGGAATCTGGCTCCTAGAGAAGGTGACCATGAGACCTCACCCCAGCCCTGAGACAACAGGCAGAGAGTGTGTCCTGGCAAGGGAGGGAATTTTGGTGCAGCCATACCTGCTTCATGAGCTGCCAGGGTGGCACAGGGTGACAGAGACAGGCAAGGGCAGGTATGGAGACAGTCTGTACTCACAGCCCTGATTCCAGCTGTGCTCCTCACAACAAGCACTTGAATCACGCTGCAAACCCCAAACACCCAATGCCAGCTGGGTTTCCAATAAAAACCACCAATGCAGTGTCATCCTGGGGAGGAATCTGTTTATTTTAAGATACATTCTGTTTCTGAAGAAGGGTATTTTAGCAGCCTGCAACAGAAATGTGAACCAGAGGGTTAACCTGCCCGTTCGGCCTTGGCCAGCCTTGCCGATGCTCACACAAGATTCTTGGGATAAAAAAAAAAGAAAAGTCCAAAATTCAAACTGTACACCTTTATACAGGGTGCTTAGCTAGGGGCACTTTTTACACTGCTATACATGCTTGGGATAATTAAGTGCAATTGGATTCAGAGCCAATACAGCATCCCAGGCCACTAATGAAGATAAAATACAAGCTGTGGTGGGTAGAAGCTGCACAGATACACAGGCAAACTGAGCTTATTGTGTTCCTGCTGCTCCAGAGTGCATTTCCCAAGAGAAAGAGGAGTGGAGCAGAGACAGCTTATAAACCTTTCTGGTCACAGGGCTCCCTTCTCTTCCACCAGGGATATCTGTCACACCCAGTGGCTTTGCTTTCCATCAGCTCCATCGACAAGGCAGCAGTGCCATGAAGCAGCTCACTCACTCCTGGTGCAGCATTCCTGCCAGGTCGTTTTGGGCTCCCTCACAGGAATGCTGCACCACTGCAGCTTTTAGGAACCAGGAATGCAGTGGCCAGCCACAGCTTCTTGCTGGTTCCTACACCAAGGTGTCTCTACACAGGGCCTACACCTGAAGTAGCCTCTAATGGGGTTGCAGGGAGGTGGGAAGCAGCCCCACAGTGCAGGGCTTGCAGCAGATGCATTCCTCCTGGGAACAGGGTGAGTGAGCCCCCAGTGCCCACGCTGCCGGCCAGCAGCAGCCGGGACTGGAACGTGCTCAGGCTCCCAGGGAAGAGCCCACAGAGCTCACCTGGCTGACACTCACACAACAAAAGCAGCAGCAGCAGCCAGGGCATGCTGAAGGTGAGGAAGGAATTCAAAACGAGGAAGAACAAACTGGAAATAGAGGGAGGAGCAGAACTGCAGCCACCTCTGTAGTGCAGGGAAGCGTGTGATGGAGCAGGGGAGCTGAGAGCTGGCCCAGCTCCCAGGCTTGTCCCAGCCCTGCTCACACTGGCTTCTTCATTCCCCAAAAGCCCTGATGGGGCTCTGGGAGCCCCACAGTGCTCACTAGCAGCAAACCAGACACACACCCCCCCCATCACCCCTGGGCTGGGCCGTGTCTCCAAGTGCAGGACGCTCCGTGGAGTCTGGGATCCCACGGGCACTACCTTCTCTTGCGCATGCAGGTCTCCAGCCTTCCCAGCTCTTCGTAGGCCTGGTAGAAAATGTCAAAGTCTCTGGCACTCCAGCCCCTCCAGACAGCCAGGCACCGCTCCGAGTTTTCGTTCTCAAAGCAGCACACAACCATGTCCTTTGCTACGAGAGCCGCGTCCACCAGGGCCCTGGGCAAGGGAGGAGAGAGCAGGGAAGGGCATTAGGAAGGGCATTGGGAAGGGAAGGCATTAGGAAGGGCATAGGGAAGGGCATAGGGAAGGGGGAAGGGAAGGGAAGGGGGNGGCAGGGCAGGGCAGGGCAGGGCAGGGCAGGGCAGGGCAGGGAAGGGAAGGGAAGGGCATTACAGAGAAGAGCAGCTCTGTGAGCGCAGCACTGGCTCGTGAGCTTCCCTTCCAGCTACACAAGCTTTTTATAAGCTGCAAATCCTTGAGCAAGGAGAATGTAACAAAGAGAGGGATCAGAAACTGTGTCACATCAAAACCAAGCAGCTCAGTGACATGGGAAAAAGTTTTTAAAGGGATTCAGGTGCCTAAACATGCAGGTGGGGGCTTAAGTCTGCCATGGCATTTGAAGTTGCTGCTAATCTCCTGATTTGCTAAATCCACAGACTCTTGTTCCTGCTGCCAGCAGTTCCATCATAACACAGCTGACAGGCTGCTGAGGGCTTCCACAGCCTAGAATAAAGCATGGAAGTGGGATGGAGCCTGCCCGTGTCAGCTCAGGGTCTGAGCCCAGAGCAGCAGGCACAGGGATCTGTGTGGTCCGTGTTGTATGTGAGACCTTCACAGTCTCTGTTGAAGCTGGCCCTGCAGGTGCCTCAGAGGGAAGTGGCTGGGCAGACAATGACACTTTTTGCTTGCAGGGTGCAAGGGACAGGAGTCCAGCCCTCACTGGGCTCCTTCTACCACTCCCATAGCAGATGGGGAAGGCTGGTCCCAAACTGTTTCCCCAGAAAGCTGCCCAGCTCGGAGCACTGGCCACAGGACTGTCCTTGGCAGCTGGTTTTTATCACAGAGTGCCCCTACAAAGCCCCTTCCCTCCCCTCTCTGCTCTGCCCTTCAAGCAGGCAGGCACTACCCAGTGCTTTATCCTGCTGTTAAAACAGGGAGGGTCAATGGCCGTGGTGCCCGGTCCAGTCAGGGCAGGACAGGTGTGAGATGTTGTCTCACTCTGCCTGAACTCCACACTCAATTTGGGTTAAGCAAAATCAACCTAAGAGTACCTGTGACCAATAAAGAGAATTCTCTCCTCCCAACTAACTGATAAAGGCACTCAGTTCAGAGTACAGGGAATGGCAGGAGCCTTTGATCTCCTGTTGTGTTTGCCTGGTGGTAATAAACGATCATTTATAATCCTTAGCACTGCTTAACCTGCATTTGTTTGGACATAAATAGTACAATCCCAGACCGGTATTTAAGTGATCAGCAGGAACACCCCCACCTCTCCAGAAGCTGTTTATTTACTCTCCTTCACTGTATGAAACACTTTAAATTAACGTATATAACTGCTCTCCCCTGTGCTCCAGGAGCTGTCCCCCGGCCTGTCACTGCCCACAGCACAAAGGTGCTCATTTAGAGCCAGAAGATCAACCTGACCCACGTGAATGCAGCCACAGACAAGCACCACGCTCTGCATAAATACACCTCTTGTTCTGAGTGTGGGGCCTGAATCTGCCAAGCTGCTCCAACCTTCTGCCAGGTGCCCTTAGAGCACTGGGAGCCAGCACCAGGCAGGATCAGGCCAACTTGATCACATTGTGCACAGTTCTGTCTGTGTCATTATGGGGTGTTCAGTCTCTGTGGATTTTGGAGACCAGGTGTGGTCACAGTGCCTTGCCCTCGCTCTGAGAGTGAGCGCACACCTTGATGTGCAACCACTGGGAACTCTTCAGAGGCTGCTGGAAGCCAAGAGGAAGCTCCCAAGAGCCCTGAGAGCCTGCAGACCCCCCCTCTGCCCCCCAGATCCCTTGTGCCCCTGGAGATTGGTGTGCTCAGTCAGCCTCACCCGCAGGGAGCCAGCTCCCCAGCCTTCAGCACCGCGATCACCCTGCCCCGCTGGGTGCCTGACTCCTTCTCCAGCCCGATCACGATGATGTCCCCTCCTCTCCTAGAAGAGAAACGAGGGAGATGGCACATTCTCAGCACTGGGGACGCTGCCAGCTGAAGATCCATGCTGGATATCCATCCTCTGCTCCACACCCACCTGCAGCCACAAGGTGTCTTGCAGGGGAGGGGACACCGTGAGGCCACGGGGGCATCCTGAATCACTGCAGTGAGAGATCCTGTGACAAGCAAATCAGCTTCCCAGAGGTTTCCACCAGCTCCACAGGGGGCAGCAGGACTTGCCAGGGCTGTGTCCAAGCAAGGAGGCTGCCTGCTGCTCTTTGTTTCCTCAGTAACTGGGGAAACTGGGCTTGGAGTCTGACCACCCCCTTCTCATTCTGCTGAAGCCAAGCCAATTTCATGTGGCCATTCTGCTCCACACTACAAGGCACAGAAAATCCACGTTCCATTGTACTGGGAACAGAATTTCTTAATGGTAACTTGACTTTCTGGCCAGGTGAATCATACTGGGAATGCAAAAGCTGCTGAATTAGCCTGAGTTAATCTCATGTTCGGCCAGGAGGGATTTTGACTAAGTTGCTTGGGTAAGTGACCCACCTACCTGGGGATCCAGATGAGGTCTTTTACAGGAAGAATCTTGACTGCTTGGAGATGCTCTGTGTTGTCACCCGCAGGTGAAGCATCGTGATCCAGGGAAGCCTTCAGCTCGTGGAATTTCTCAGACCCCTCAAAATCTGTGGAGAAGGGTGCACTGGAAGAGCTCGTGGGCGAGCTGGGCAGGCTGGAGGGGCAGCGGGTTACCCTGTTGGGAGGCGAGGAGGAGTAGGAAGACACAGAGCAGTAATCCGTGAGTGAGTCCTGGTGGTTCAGGATCTGGGTGCCCACGTCAGGGCTGTACATGATGCTCATGTCCCCGGGGGGGTTGTTCTCCATCGCCCCGTGGCTGATGGGGGCTGTGGCTGGGATGGCGGCCGAGGGCTGCTGGATTGTGAACAAGTCCCTGAGGGGGCTGCAGTCCCCGCAGAAGTAGCGAGCGCAGAGCTGGTAGGTGGTGGCGTGGTACATCACCAGGAAGTTGCTTTTATCGTCCAGACACCAGACCACCTCCTCGCCGTGGCACTCGGAGTTGCAGGCGATGGATGTGATGACGGAGGGCGGGCTGAAGGGCTCCAGCCTCCTGCTGATCTCCATGGAGGCGCAGTCGATGAGGAGGAGGCCGGGGCCATTGCTGTACCACACCTCGGCCCCGCTGTTGGTCACCTCCATGGCCCTCACCGGGTACGGGTTCTGCCGCGGGTCGTCGTCAGAGATGTTGAATTTGGACCTGTTTGCCGTGTGGGAGCACAGGTAGGAGCAGTTGTCCCCTGGCAGCCCCTGGGACACTGAAAATACGGCTACAAGCCCGTCTGACAAGCCTGCCAGCACCACATATGAGTTCTGCATGAGAGAGAGAGAAAAATTTCATGGAATTATAGAATGGTTGGGTTGGAAGGAACCTAAAAGATCGTCTCATGCCATCCCTCTGCCATGGGCAGGGACTCCTTCCACTATCCCAGGTTGCTCCAAGCCCTATCCAACCTGGCCTAGAACACTTCCAGGGATGGGGAGTCCACAGCCTCTCTGTGCCAGGAACTTACTACCCCAATAGCAAAGAATTTTTTCCTATTTCTTCTATAATACAAGAGCTTTCAATCTCAGAAGATCTATCTGCCTCTCACATTCTGCAACAACACCAGTAACTTATCCCAAAACAGCGGTAACAGCAACATAAAAAGAAGTAATTCCCTAGAAGCTGCTGCAGAGCCACACTCCTTTCACCCAGTATTACCTCTCTCTTTACTGGCAAGGGTGGACAGACAGACCTGGCAGCCTGCCCTGAAGGTTAACAAATTCAAGCTGGAGTATGTTCAGACACAACCATCATGATCCCAGGAATCCAGCTGTAGAAACCTGGCTCACTTCCAAAAAGGAGTAAAGCTATTGCTATCAGTGTAGGTAGGAGAGGAATGGAAGAAATGCAGTAAAAATGGAAAGAGGGAGCCAATAGTCTCACAAACATGAGCATCCAGTGATTGCTCCACATCCAGAGTCTGCTGCTCTGAGAGCATTGCTCCTCCCAGGGATGTGCTCTGGGTCTGGGATCCCTGGCAGCTCAGACATCCCAGCCACGGGTGCAGAAGCAGCAGCAGTTCAGCAAAGCACCTGCCCAGTGCCAGCAACAATTCTGCAGGTTGGTAAAAACCTGCCCCTGAACGTGCAGATGTTCTGTACACAGCTCCAGCTCCATGGCTGTGCATCCCTCACATCCCATGGGCAGGAGCTGCTGAGAAGGCCATGGCTCAGTGACTCCTCCAGCTCATCCCAGCGGGGCAAAATGCTGTTAAACACACTGGGAAATGGATCTCTTGGGAACAAAACTCCCCATGACCTTGGGCCTGTACCAGAAACTCCCCCATCTGTGAAGCAGATAAAACAATACTTACCTCAAAAGCCTTTCTATTTCCTCCCTGTGGAGCAATAAATTCCCAAAAAAGACCATTTTACCCAGGACTTTTTTGCTGTTGTTACAATCTGCCTGGGCTAAGCACAGCAAACCAAACAGAACCAGACAGAGCACCAGCAGCTGACAAACTTCACCCCTCCTAAGCCTCTCCACAGTGAAAGCCCTGCTTTTGGCATGCCCAGGATGCCAGTGAGATCGGCTGAGGGCTCAGACTCACCCTTTGCTGGGAATGAAAAATTTAAATTAAGGCATCTCTGTGCCCTTCCAGGGATCTTGACTCTGCCAGGCCTGGACAATAGTTCCCAGGCTGTTTAAACCCACAGAAAAATCAGTATCTTGACTTGCCCCAGCTTTTGAGGGGCAGGTAGTGCAGGGCGAGTGTTATTTAATTGACAGCTCTGCTTGCAAGGCTCATTGAGAGTCCTGGACAAAGAGATACTCTCTGCACACCAAGTATGAGTAAAACCACGAGAGCCCCTATGACTAATCCAAATCACAGCAGAATTTTACTGTAATGGGAAAAACTAGGAAAGCAAGTGGAAAGTTGTGAAATGGGGCTTGGACTAACTCAGTCCAGTCCCAATTCTCTAACCAATAATTAAAAGAAATCCCAACGACCTGCAGTGCTCAGTGCCATGTCCCTGCTGCCATGTGGATCTGGTGCAAAGGCTCCTGGAAGTGACTTTGCCAAGGAGTTGCATCAGGAGGTTGGATCATGGCACAATGCTTTGCACAAGATGGGTTTTGGGTTACTTTTTCTTTTGAAGGGAGTTCAATTATTTAAAACTGAATAAAACAAAGCAGAATAGCCACATTTCTCTGCTAAAAAATGGTCCAACTTTTTCAGTCTGAAGGACCCTGCACAAGAGGCATTTTTTACTAAATATGGAAAAATTTAAATAGAGATGGGAACATCAGATATTAACTGTAATGTGGGTATGTCAACCTGAACTGCTCCCAGTGTAACACAGGCCACTCTTAAAATCCTCAGAGATTATAATTTTGTCTCATTTGTTTTGATAATGCTGAATTATCCAAGCATAGTCTTCACAAAAAATTATTTTGAATTCCTTGATTAGCGTCAGCTACTGCAGAACAGAATCCCTATTCCCTTTTGGGTTCCACAGGCCAAATTTCCCTGGCACTGAGCAGTCAGCACCATAACCAGGCAGAGACCCTCTTCTGGTGTTAACAGTAGTATCAGTGCCAAATCCTGCCCCTTCTGGGATGGCACAACAGTGGAAGCAAGTTTGGAAGATATTTTTTCCATTGGGGCATTTATTACTCTCTGCCTTGGCTATCAGGACCTGTTTCTATCCAGCCATTGTTGTTATCTCTCAGAGAGAAACAAGGAGCAGGAATTCCAATGCTGAGAAATGCCCTCACCCTGCCATTCCTCAGGTGACTGAGCTGAGGGGGTGACCAATTGCACAGAAGACCATGTCAAAAACCTGCTCCCCCACAGGTGCCACCGACTTGCCAGATTTTATTCAGTGCCAGTGAGGCAAAACTCTCCAGATCAGGGTATTCCAGCAGTGACCAAAGGCAGGCAGCGCTGCAGCCTCCAGAAACCTTAAGTAACTTTCTCAGAATTCATTTTCAACATTTGGGCTCCACGAAGAGCCAACAAAAACACACAGCAACAGAACTGCATTTGAAGGCTCTGTGCTGCCAGCAGCCCCCCCGTGCCAGGAGGAAGGCCCCGAGCGGGGCTGGGATGTGTGGGGATGAGCCGGCTCCAGACGTCCTGTCCCACTGCCAGCAGGTCAGGAGAAATGGCAAAAAATGCTACACCAGGGCCTGGTCACCTCCTCCTCCTCCTCTCGTTCCTGCAGGGTCTGGCACTGCTGGCTGCAGCCTTTAAATGCAGCTTTTGTTTCCATGTGTTCCACCAGGCCAAAGGTTTGCACTCATTCAGGTTTCTCTCTCCCTCCACAACTCTTTGTGAGACCGCTGCAAACCAAGGCAGAACATGTCTTGGTTTGCCCTTTTTAACCTGCTCATTTGCTAATTTGTTTTCTTTTTTCTTCTGAAAATTGTATTGTTTACCAAAAAGAATCATCCTGGTGACAAAAAGCATGCAACAAAAGCTTTAATTGTACAAGACTTTTCCTTGGCGGGCGAGTTTTAGATTCTGGGCCCCTCTCGCCTGCTTTCGAATTTCCATGATGCTTCCTTTGGATGAGAAACAAAATTTTAGAAACTATTTCTTTTGGATCAGCCTTCCCAAGGCAGTTGTAAAGAATTCCCCTTCCCAGCAACATCCCTTGGCAATTCTCTGACTAGAAGTTACCTCACATCTCACCAGCTAAAGGCTTTCTTCCCAGGGAAATGCCATTCCCTTCTCCACTGGACAACAATGACTGTGATAACTCAGATAGAGCTTGCATGCAGTGAGTGTGACAAGTGTAAGCTTTCCCCATAGGTTTTTTTGGAAAAACTGGCTGGTTTAGTTCTTGCCAGCCTGGTCTGCATATCCCCAGGCTGCTGCTCTGGCCATTTCACTGCCAAACTCATTCATAGAAAGGAGAGAGGAAAAAGTAAGTCCAATAAACTAAGAAGGAGTGAGCTGAAGGGAGGTGGATTTCTGGAAGGTTGGGTAGGGTTGGGAGGAGGAAGGGAGGTGTCTAGACTCAATATTGCTGTTGTAGGGCCTGGCATTATTTATGACATTTTCTAGGCAAGCCACAAACTGGAAATAGAACCCAGGAGACATAAAGCCACTCGTAACCCCTGAGGAATTGCTTTGCAAGCTGTGTGACAGTGGAAAAGCTGAAAGCAGAAGACTTCTTTGGCTGTCCTGGACAGAACCTCAGGCAGCATGAAAAAGAAATTTGCCCTGCACATCAGAAATGAAACTCCACGGCTGCAGGTCTGGGTGCCAAGGAAAGCCAACAGATGCACAGAAATCCAGCCCTGTGCCAACTGTACATCGATGCCCTACTTTAGTCCTACTTACACCATGTTTGGAAGTGCAGCAGCACACCTTACACAAACCATCTGCCTCGGATTCTGTCCATGCAGCAATCCCAGCAAACGAGCCAGAAATGGACAGTGGCTCAGGACAGGCCTGGTATAAACCAGCAGCTCTGAGAGCAGCTCCATGCTGAGTTCTCAGACACATCCCAGTCTGTGGGCATTTGCAAAGACTACGCAGCTACCAGTAATGTTGGAACATAATTATATGTTTGCACTTCAGGTGTCTGTAAGCAAACCGGAGGTAATTTAGCTCAAAAACAGTTTTTATACATCTCCCAAGACTTGCCCGCAATAGGCACTCAGGTCAGATTTCTCCTGCCAGAAACGGTATGTTGGCAATTCCAGGGCTAGGCAGATAACATATAACTTGTTTTAATGCCCATAAGAGTAACTATCCATGCTACCCCTAAGAGCATTACCCAAAACAGCTGTATTATCTAAGTGTTCTCATTCAAAACCAAAACAGGAGCATGGCTGAGCCCAGATAACATTTAAGGATCACTGTGCACGCAAATGACAGCACACAGCCCAGGAAAACAGTGGGTACAAGAGGCAGGATGTACCCACGTCCTCTATTAGCACTTAACAAATCTCTATTCTAATTATTGTTTCATGTCTTCTCTACTTTGCTTGATCAGCCTTAACCTTGTATTCCAGTGATGCGGAAATGCAGCTGGAAAATGTCTTTGCCAAGGAGTTTGATCTGTTTTGACTGTTTTCCCAGCAGGCCTGGAAGTGCCAGCTTTGGTCCCCTGACTCAGGTTCTTGCCCACACCTCTGTCCTCTGGCAGAGGCACAAAGACCTGGAAACCTTCTCCTTGCCATGCCAAAATATTCCTGGGCATTGCAAAGTCCTTCAGCACCAGCTGAGGGTGGCAGCTTGGCCCAGCAGGGTCCCACTAATGCCCCTTTTCCTTTGGGTTGTTCCTTACCCTTTTGACAAGAGGCAGCACTAGGAAGCAGCTCACAGTGGCAGGAGTGTCTAAACCCTTCAGTGGAGTCTTTAAGGGACACATGCCCTGCAATCCATACACAGAAATCTTCTGGTCCTGTGAAAGAGAACATAAAACTCTATAAATGCAAAGCACCTCCTTTTCATATTTTGATACCTGAGCAAGATCTAATTGGTTCCAAAATGGTTTTTATTTGTCTTTTTTGATATCCAAAGTGTGAAAGTCTCTTTTCCATGGAGAGCCTTTGGCATGAGGGTAGAAAGCAGGTGCTGCCTTCCCCAGAATGAGCTGTGGGCAATATATGCATTATCCAAAAGTCACCAAAAATCACCAGTGTAGGGGTTTTATCACCACATCCAAAAGCAGCACCTGACAACCCTGAATGCAAAAATCCCAAACCACAATTTGAAGGAGGTTGTATGTTATTTTGCATTAATCTGTCCCTGTTCAAGGGAAGCTGGTATTACATTTTATGTGGAAATTACATCTGTCCCACACCCCTCTAAATCTACTAGACTGACCCAGAGCACCCCGTTTGGGAACTACCAACACTTTTCATTCAGATCCAAAAAGTGGAAATACAATGCTTTAAGATTTTTTAGTTTTCATTTTTCTGTACTTATTGTTACAAAAAAAAGAGTATTTGAGCTTTACCTCTATTTGAGAAAAGTTGAAATATTTTATTTTCCTATGGCAAGAAAAAAAAAATCTATATTCACAGCATCCATGCTAGGGCAGAGTGAAATAGCCAACACAAATTATTTGTTTAGTGAGTGTGGCCATTTTGTCCCCACTCTAAAACACTGAATTTCAGGTACATTTAATTTTTTTGGCTCCTTTTTCTTTGTTTAGTGTGAAACAATGGTGTCAGGACTGGCTGAGACTTAACACAGCCCTTTTTGACGGGTGGACAGAGGCTCTGGGGGATAAATCAGCCACGCTCTCTCACTCTTATCTTTTTAGCTGCAATTTTCCACGCTGAACACAAAACTTGGGTACCCATTTCCCACCAACCTTCAAATCCCTTGGGCCTCTTTCAAAACCCCACCCTTAAATGCATGTTGTCTGTCCCTGCCTCCCTTTATCGCTGGCAGATAAGGACATTTCCCAGATGAGCCCCTGGGTACAGAGTGCTCCAACCCTGGGAGTTCCCCCTCGGAAAGCCGCGGTTCCCACGATCGCCCTGGGCTCTGGGAGGCACAGTCTGGATCTGTGTGTCAGGTAGAAACCAAACACCTGGAGACAGCAGATGCAAAGTCACGCTGCTCATCTGAGACGCCCTTTGTCTCACACACTCTTGGCTTTACTAATTTAACAGGCTCTTTCTCCTCGTTTGTGTCTCCCCTAACAAGGCCCCGCTCGAGGGGGGCACAGGCAATGCTCACCTCCGTGGCTGCCCACAGGGCATTCTGAAATTTGAGTTGGCAGCACAGCTTCATCCCTGGGCAGCTCATCCTCTGCACTTCCATCACTCCTTTCTCCAGGTTCACCACCGTGTAGTTCCTGAAAGGGGAAAGCAACAATTTCCTACATCCAACATTCCTCCTGCACGGGGCTCAGGGACTTGTGGCACTTGTGGCCAAGCTATAACACAACTGCCCAGATGTGGATGATGCTGCAAGGATCTACACCCCTCCAAACTCCTCATTGTGAAGGAAAAGAAAGATGTGCCATGGTTCCCCCTCAGGGGCAGAAGTGCAGTTGCTTCTGTGAAGATTTACACTCAGCTCTCTGACTTTGCACAGGGTTAGGAGGACATATGTGGTCTGTTCCTGTAATTGAGCTGTGAGACAAACAGCTCCAGCTGAACAGCAGTAATTAATAGCTGGGAAGTCTCAGCCCATCTTGCCCATCAGGTTCTCAAGAGAGTATCTGCTCTCCAAGTTCACTGCCTTGCTATTATCTGGCTTCATTATTATTCCAGTACATAAACAGAGGAGCATGATTCTACAGAGCAAAGATCTGTAACCTAATAAAATTATTTATAAATATGGCTAATTAATAGTTTTTTGTAGCTAAAAGGATTTTGTTTGTTTGGGGAAGTTTATTGGGTTTGAATGTTTGGACAATAAATGGATATTCACAATCACATCTGTGAGTCCCAGATGTTTTACCAACTGTGGCACAAGCAATTACACATCCTGAAATCTGTCACATGTGAGGAACTTGTTATTCAGCAGTCTCCAGCAAATGGATTGTCCAGTCAGGAAGCAGATTCACTGAGATATATTACTGTGAATATTTGGAAAACATCCATGTATTCAAAATACATCTGGGAGTGCCATGTGTTTCACCAGTTCAGCAAGAAAAGTTACACTGCCTGCACTGAACAACTGACCAAGCACCACAAACGGCAAAACAAATAGTTCAGCAACAAATCACGTGCCTTTCCCATTAGCTTAATGGTTACAAATAATGAACGCATTAATATAAAATTCAGATGAGTTCGTGAACATTTCCAAATAAGACTGAGGCTATAAAAACCAGCAGCATCCATAAAAATGAACCTAACTAGCCACAGGTCACATGTGGCTGAGCAAAATGCCATCACCTCAGTCACAATTTAATAACATTTTAAGCACATGCCTTCAGTCCAGAACACATTTTACTGGCAGTGCACACTTGGATGCACACACAGCTCCAGGCATGTGGTTAACTCCCGATGATTGCAATAGGATTTAAGCATGTGCTTAATTGCTTTGCAAAAGAGAGATGGAACTGCAGCCTCAATTAGGAAAGGTTTAGTGTTAAATGGCCTCATTAGGAAAGGCAGAACACGTCTGTTCTCATGTGCAAATGCTTCATCCTGTGTGTGTGAATCATTACACTGCCCTAATCTTCTCCTCATATTAACTGAAGCAGAGTTAAGCTCATTAAATATCCTTTATAAAGCAACCACTGTTTCCCAATTAAAAGAGTTTGGGAAAACAGTGTTCACCGTATTCTTGGCGTTCATCCAAGTTCACTTTCACCTTCTTTACCTCCCTCCCAGAGGCAGAAGCGAAGATGCTGAAGGATTTTTTACTTAAAAAGGAAAAAGAAAAAAGAAATTGCTAATATGAGCTGTCTCACCTGGTGTCCTCCTTCCCATCCCAGAACACCACCGTGTACTCCTGCCCCGGGGAGCAGAAGAAGGAAGACTGCTTCCCACAGGGCAGCAGGTACATAAACGTTGCAAAGGTTGGATCTTTCATCTGCCCAACCACAGAAATGGCCAGGGGACGCTGAGGGGGAAGGAAAAGAGACAGACACGTCACACAAGATGAAATAGGAGAACCATAATAAACAGGAGGTTCAACAAGGCCAAGCACAAGGTCCTGCCCCTGGACTGGGGCAAGCACAAGCACAAGCACAGGCTGGGTGTCCCTGGAACTGGATTATATTTAAGGTTTCTTCCAACCCAAACCATTCTCTGGTTCTATGATTATTTATTAAAGCCTGGTCTGTCACTCTCTTACACATTTTACTGAGTCACTTCTTCAGGCTTACGAATTTTGGAAGCTGACCCATGGCATGACAGTGTGTAGATGTCTGAGAGTCAGGCTGACCTTTGTTTGAAGGACAGCAGCTCTAAAACACCAACTGAAATTAATGAAAAACGTAATGCAGCATAATCCTTTCCTAGTACTTTGAAGTTTTTTCTTCCTCATACCTCCTTTTATAATCTTGGGTATTTTGAAGTCTTTGTTGTTGCACTCACAGCATGACACTGGAGCTGTTTCTAGAAATTATGGGTAATGTCTTGCCCTGGTGAAATCAGCAGCCTGAATGCCATTGACATCAAGGGACCTTCAAGACACCACAGATGTCTAAGGCCACAAATCTGTCATAATTTCATTCATAAAACTCTCATTTAAGTCAATAGAAATTCTAGGCCAAAGCAGCAGGAGGGGCAAATGGAGAATGGAGCTGTTGTGCTGTACCAGGAGCAAGCTCAGCCCTCCTGCACGAAGAGGGCAGCCAGAACAGAGAACACGGGTCAGGAGGGTGGCCTTGTACCTTTTCTGGCTTAGTGTCCCAACACTCCATCATGAGTGCCTGCATCCTATAGAGCTGCACCTCCTCGGGCTGCCCGAGGACAGGACGGATTCCTTTGGACAGTTTCTTGGCGATCTGGAGCTGGTGGTGTCCCAGCACAGGCCTCTGGCCAGACAGCAGCTCATACAGGACCATCCCATAGGAGAACATGTCCACCTAGAGCCAGAAACAGAGGGAAAATCAGGGCAAGGCTCTGCTGGGGGGTGGAGAGGAGAGCAAGGGTGGCCACAGTGAGAAAACCAGTGTTAATGCCCATGCATGGATAAGGGAATTGAGCCATGGGATGGTGCCAGCCCCCCAGTGCCATCACGGGGCTGGCCCACAGACACCCCCAGTCACCTTCTCGTCGTAGACGATGCGGGGCCGGATCTCGGGGGCCTGGTAGCCCGGCGTGCCCTCCACGCCCAGCGCGCCCTCGTGGAACGACTGCCGCGAGATGCCGTAGTCGGAGAGCTTGATGTTGATGTGCTCCCTGACGTCCAGGGACCACACCAAAATATTGTCTGACTTGAGGTCGCAGAAGATGATGTTCTTCTTGTGCAGGTAGGCCAGGCCTGTGGCGATCTGGTAGGCTATTTTGTGTGTCAGCATGTGTCCCAGCGGCACAAAGGAGGACCCTGGCACAAAGGAACAGCCCTGCTCTTGTCATTGCCATAACTGTTGCTTCTTCCCCCTCTCTCTCTTTTTAACTCCAGAGCAATAACTGACAACCTTTTAAATCATCACTCAATGCCACCATTTGAAATGACACTGTTTATGTTACTATATGTGTCTGACACATATTAGATTCTTTCTTCAAACCCTTTCAGTACTAGGTCACTAAATCTTCTGGTGAAAATTAATGTTTGACTGAAAGTTGACACGAAGCCAAGGTGCCAAGAGGATCAGATGGCCTCAACTTATCTTGGAATTAGTGTTGTTCATTTGACAATGACAGCAGTACAGATAATTATGAGATAATTTAGAGTACCAGACACCCATCTGCAGGGGAAAGAACACAGCACTATCCACACAGCACTGAAGAGAGATGCACTCTGTATTAATTTGCAGAGAAATTGAAAAGCCAGGTCTCCAAAGTAGTTTTGAGAATCCTGAGCTTCAATTTTTACTAGGTTCCCAAAAGCACAACATAAGAATAATTCCACCCCTCCCACTTCTCTTAGTCTGGAAAAGAAAAAAACCCTCCAGCAAATTAAGAAGTAATTTAAACATGGCTGACCATTTGTCACTGGGAGAGGGGTGGAGGGGGAGCCTGGCTTTACCTTTGGAGTTCTCCGAGAGGACAGTGGTGAGGCTGCCCAGCGGGGCCAGCTCGAGGGCGAAGCAGAGCGGGTGGATGCTGATGCCGATGAGGGACACGATGCAGGGGTGCTGCAGGGAGTGCAGCATGCTGGCCTCCTGACGGAACTCTGAGAAGTTCTTCATGGCATCCATGGCCCGCAGGTGCTTCAGCATGGTATCTGGCAAGACACACAACCCCCCTCTCACTGCCCAGCCCAGGAAATGAGTCATGAACTCGGGGGTGCTGATCACTGAGCAAGGCAGCTGGAGGGATTATGCTCACTGCAAGGCTTTGAGTTGCATCCTTATGTTGATGCATGAGCCACTAAGAGACACTGGCTATAAGCAGGATTTATCTGGTGCCTCAGGAACCAAGAGCTCCCCTGGTCCTTAAACACCAGGCTCAGGCACACGCTGTTCTCACATATCCCCTCGATGACTTTGGAAAACTCGTGCTGTGCTTCTCTCAGCAGGGATTCTGGGTAGATGGCACTTCACAGACCCTTTGCTGGAAGGGCTCTCCCCTACAGTTTCCCAGCTTTCCTGCCAGAAGAGAGACCCATCACAGTAATGGTCCTGCTGTGGTCCAGCACACCACAGGCTGCTCAGGCAGGTCGGCTCTTCCCAAAGGTTATTTGTCACTAGGACAGCAGCTGGCCTCTTCCACAGCTCAGGGATTCACTACATCCTCCCCTGACAAAAATGAGGAATGTGAGGCACTTTCCCCTTTCCTTTGTCCATGGACTGAGACTCTGCTGGAAACTTGGGCTCCACAGGAGAGCCCATCCCTGCCTGGAGGAGCTGGTGGGCTCAGAAGGATTCCCAGTTTGCTTTCTGCAGCTGTTAAGTCAGAGGTGGAGACCCACAAGTCATCAGTGCAAACCCACACTTCTCATGGCCAAATAGCTTGGGAACAGGAGTTGAAATCTTGCCTCCCTTCCCAGTGAGGGGCTCTGCCTTGTCACCCTGTAAATCCAACATCTGATCTGCAGGAGAGAAGCCTCCTGCTCATGAAGAATGTTCAGATGCATCCTCCTCCTCCACTGAAACCCACCAGTCCTGCTATCTATTTCCATGCTGTATTTAAACAGGTGCTGCCAGTACTTTGCAGACTCTTTGGTTTTATCTTGGGATCCCAGACTGCAGATTCCCAGATTCCCAACACCAAATCTGTGCACTGTACCTGCAGCTGAAGTGGGAGAACCCTTGCATTTTTTAATCTGAAATCTCTTCACAGCCACTGGTTTTCCTTGGTATCGTGCCCGATATATAACAGTTCCACTTCCACCCTGGCCAAGAACGTTGTTTTCATTTTCACTGCATTCCAGTTTGCTATTTTCCAGGAACAGTCTGCCAAATAGAAATTGAGGGGTTTTAATTAAAGTTTCAAAGACACTGTAAATTCATGTTTTTAATGTGATTTCCATTTTCACAAATGCCTAACAGCTTCTTGCCTTATCTACCAAGAGGACTGGATCACCTAAACTACCTTGGTCATCACAGTCACTCCATGCTGGCTCACATTGTATAACAGATTTCTCACAGAAAAAAGTAATTTGAGCAAAGAAGCACAAAAAGCTTTTTACTAATTTATCCCACAAGAATCAAACAAATCTGGAAAGTACATAAGCTCCTTTTCCAAGCAGATGACACAGGTACTGATACTTGTACCACTTATCTGTATTAATGATTTTTTTTTGCTTCATTTACCTCCTGTTCCTCTTTTTTCCACCAAGGCAGGACAGGATGTTTATGAACAGCCCCACACTCTGAAACCTGATTATTCAAATCAGCTTAGTGTTCCCAGGCTGCAATTCATCATTTCCCCACTCTCCCAGAGACTACTTTTACAGCTGTTCACACTTCAAACATCTCCACTTGCCTCACACCTGCCAAATAAATCTGCAGGAGATAACAGTGTGGGGAGGGCTGGCGTGATGAGCTGATGGGGTGTTTGCCCAGAAAAATGACCCCAACAAAGCAACAGGGGCCAGTGAGAGCACAGAGAGCTCTGACAGCAGCCAACAGGACACTCTGGTCTACAGGTCTCATGATTCTGCATTGGGCACTGAAAGGTCTCAGAGAGTGGGAGCCAAAGGGGACATTGCTCTCCTGTCCTGCCTGCTCTCAGGTCTCCTGCTCTGCACACCAATAATAAGGGGTGTAAGACTGAACCCATCTGGGAATGCAGTTAAGCAGCTTAAAGATTTAGCAGAGCTGCTATCGGTAGGGAAGAGCTCCTTCAGCTGTTCAGGGCTGCCGCACACCCAACACACCCAGCTGCCCTCAGCCGAGCAGGAGCCCCAGCTCAGTGTGAATCCTCCTGTGCTGTCCACAAACTCATCCATCTACAGGCCTTTACAAAATTAAGGCCTTTCAGTGCCAATCTTGTGGTGCAGCAGCACTTCCTTTTGGTTCTGCCACATTAAAATCTCCTTTTGTGGGATCCCAGAAAGGCTCCAACTACAGAAAGTCCTGACCAGAGTTCTGAGCATTCAGGACAGCTGTGGCTTTAAAAAGGGACTTTCACATTGCATCACAGTGATCTCAAAGGACCCCTGGTGTGATGACTCGGTCAGCACACAGCTATTGGTCTAAGCAAGCTGCTGAACACCAGGGGTGCAGTTCAGGATGAATTGCCAGAGCGTGGACTGAGAGCAGATGGATTTGTTTCCTGTGGTCAGTACCTCCCTCTAGCAGAGGCCACTTAGGAGAAGGGCCCAACCAAATCACACAGGTACACTGAAACTCAGTCAAAGCCTATCACACATTACCTGGCAGGAAAATCAGTCATGAAAAGCTCTGGGACCAGCTCTTGGAGAGACACGGGGATGTCAGGGTGGTTAGGACAGGTGATGTAGTCCAGTTCAATGGCAGTCAGGACACAATCCTCCATGTTAAAGTATTGCACGTCCTCTGCCCTCTCGCCGTCCTCGCCCTGCTCCAGCCCTGCTCTGGCAGCTGCACAGATGTGGCAGGGCACATACTGCTCCATCAGCAAAGTGCCATCACTCTCCATGGCTGTGAGGGCTTCAAAGAGAGCAAACCAACAGGAAACAACATCAGTCACACCAGCTGAGAAGGAACAACAGCTCTGAGTGCATTCCTGTGTCTGCAGCACGACCTGGATCCACTGGCTGGAAATGGTCACGCTCACACAGCAGCAGTTTGCCACAGGATGTCGACTGGAACAGTAAACAGCTCTGCAAAGCACACAGGGATACTGCTGGGGAGACAGCACTGTGGACATAACCCAACACTCACCCTGCTCTGCAGGGTGCTCTCACAGGTAATGCACACGTGTGTGAGCACAATGTACTCAGGGCCAGCAAAAATTAGAAGTATGTGAATAAAACATTGGAGAGACCCTTCTACTTGCTGGGTGTCTCTGTCTCTTCCCAGATGGCTTGAGGTAGGAATGGGGTTGGGAGCAGGCTGGGAGGTACAGCACACTGAGCTCAGGCTCAGCACTCACCTGCAGTACCCAGGCTGGGAACTCAGGTCCTGTGGGCTCCCTCATGAGCAACGTTTTCAGCCCTCCACAGGAAACGTGGATTCTACCAAGACTAAGCCTTTGGGAGGTTCACACCTCTCCCATAACTACAGAGGGATTTTGTGGTGACAGGCTCTGTTAAATGCCCACAATTAGGGTGAACACGGGCTTCAGTCTTTGAAGTCATGGCTCTTCTCAAGCTTCACTGATTAACTTCAGCATTATTTTAATCCAAAGGCAAATAAAATGTTCTTTTATCTTCAGAACATGTAGAACGTGAGTATGTGAGAGTGCACCACTGTTTCCTCCACAGAGCCTCCAATTAAGAGGCTTTGGCACTGCTTTCTAGACCAGGGTAGGACGACAAAGAGCACTTCAGATTTTGTTTTGATTTCAAACAAAGTGTACTGGGGTTGCAAACAGCCTGCTGGGTAACAGCAGGAGCTGTGCTGAGCACAGGAAAAACAGCTGCAGGAGTCAAGGAAGTTACCTTGGCATGGAGTCCTTGGTACCATATTCACTCATGCCTCTCACATCAGAATTTTGTAACTCATAGAATGTTAGAAATGAGGGGCAAATCCTCATCCCAGTGATGCCAAAATGAGTTCAAGGGACACCACCAAGCAGTTTGGGCCAAATCCTGCCCCTGCTATGAGCACTGGACAAGATTCTTGAACTCCTACAGGTCCTGTTTGAACTGCAATGTTTCACCTGTGCTGCTGGAAGACACAGTGTCTAGACCAAAGGGTGTTGGCAACTAATCTTGATCTGTCTGCAGGTTTATTAGCTTTTATCAAATGTTATTGGCTGGAGACTGTCAGAGCCTGAGGGGTCTTCAATTAACACACAATATTGTGCACCTGGAGAGCTCTGTCAAAGAACCCTCTGTTGAAAAGACATAACACTGCACGGAAAATTACAGCTGCTCTCTTACCAGGGAACCACTGGTCTATCAAAGAGTTGACATGATCTGTGATGAATGCCATGGCTGAAAAGTCTCTCACTTCTGACTGGGAAATTATTTTAATTCCACCACTTTTCTTCTTTTTCCAGTTCACATCAGAAGACTCGACGCTGTGTGAGAAAGCCAAAAGACAGACCTGTGAAGCTTTTCTGAAGTATCAGTGTCAACAAACTTTCTTTCTGGCAGGAAACCTGCGTTACATAATAACACATAGTTCATGAGTCATCAAAACACAAAGCAATCTAGCTTCCAGGGTGATTTTCAACTCAGTCTGTTCTGCAAATGACTTTCAGAAGAGAATTCTTGCACAGAAATGCCAGCTCCTCACAAAAGGCAAATGCTATAGAAGGTCAGGCCTAGGGAAAACTGTGGCCTAAGTGAGCTGAGTATGATGGAGAGTTTTGACAGAAGTGCCCCATACAGAACGATGGAAGGCTGGGAGTTGTAAAATCTGTAATAAAATTCCTGTGGAATAATAATGGTATTTCCAAAAACAGCTAGGAAAAGTTTATGAACATCATTTTTGCATAATCCCCGTGAAAGTGTAACTCCCTTTATGGGGAGGTAAGACCATGACCAGTACCACAGTCCAGAATTCAGGATTCCAGCCTGTGGTTTGCAGTGTCTGGGTTCAAGCCTCCACCGAGCTTGGAAACTCAGGAAGGTCACTGTGTCCTTCTGTTCTCCAACCACGCAACAGCACCAGTGGTTCCTCCCTGTCTTGCCAGGGACTGGAGGAGCAGAAGTCTTAAATGTCTGCATTTGTGAAAGAACATGGGCAGGAGGTTTTCCCCAGGCTTGCAGCCAGCAGACATTCTGCCTTGGCCAGGTTAAGGCACTTGTCCACAGTCCCTGCTGCACAGAAGCACCCCCATTGACCTGGATTACTGCCACACAGTGGTGAAGTTTTAGGATTCAGTGGAAAACTCATTGAGGTAAGGAAATCTTTGCATGTGGAAATGCACGATTTTAAGCTGGCAGAGCCCTGCTCTGAACTTCACTTTCTGTTCTCAGGCCTCTTTCAATTCGTGGCTGCAATAACAGATAAGGTTGATACATTCAGACCTGCCAAATGATCAGTTAGTCATCATTTTTGTCAGCAGTTGTTACCAGATGAGTTATGTCCATTAGAAGAGCCCTCCTCTTCTGATGAGTGAGCACACAGCCTGAGTCAGGCCCATTCATCTCCATTCAGCTGATGTGTTTCATACACTCTATTAGTCCCCTGTCACACATGCTGCATTATGAACACAAATTACCTAAGATAGCCTCCATCAAAGGTAACGAACAGACCTTCCTGCCAGTAAACAGTGTGAGTCCTTTTGACTCGGAATGTGCTGCAGCGGTTCCTTTGGGTGCCTGTGAAGCTGTAGATGGTCACCTTTTTGTTTCTTGTCTTGGTGTTTTTCTTGTTTTCAAAAAGCTGGAACAAGCAGAAAGCATGAAAATCATTAAGCTGCTGGATTTTCTCATAAGGATGTTTTAATCAAGCAAGAGCGAGATTTCTTTTTTTGGCTTTCACAGGTGCTGTTGTACCTTTTCCAGTAAAAGTGACTTGTGCTCATATAAAATTTTGCGATGGAATGGAAATACATGTGGTAAAATTGATTTTTCCACAGCGGAAATCTTTTTCATGCCACTCAAAAAAGAACAATTTCATATCAGTGCACAAAGCTAATTCTGTAACAGTGACATTTGTCGCATTTATTCTGCATTCGCAGAAGTCTTACAAACCTAAAGTACTAAATGTTCTAGAGAATGATGAAGTCTGCCCTCAATGCAGAGAGTTAACTATTCCACCTGTTTTAGTGGGAGGAAGATGGCTCTTCTCCAAGACACTTCAAACCGGCACTTAGAGCAAAATGTATTTCTGTTTTAAAACCGAAAAGTTAATCTGCAGGACTCTGCTGTACTCATTGCTCCAACATTTATTTGCCTGCAGACAGGTCTGACGCCTGGCATCCTTTCCACTCCCTTCACGAGGACTGGATGAAGCCCCTAGGAAAGGTGATCCAGGATTATGTAGTGCCCAGGAGGATGGAAGCAAGGGGTTGCCAAGACAGCCCATTAAGAGAGGTGAAGTTATTACATGGTTTGAGAAGACTGGAACATAGAGCACCTTCCAAAAACAGGTATCATGTTTTCCATGTTCTGTACATCACTGACAAACCACACTTTAATGGAGAGTTGCTAAGAAGATACCAGAGCAGTGCGATAAATATTTTGCAGATATTTATTACAGTTTCAGATAGAAACTGCTGCAAACACATCTGCAACAACATCAAAATTCACTCAGCTCTCAGAACCTCGCAAACACCGCTTTAATGTCACTCATAGCACTTGCACTAATGGGGTGCCTCATTAAGGCAACAGTCCTGTAATTTTCTTCCCATTTAAACCCACAGAGACTCAGCTATCTGGCTTCGGTGGAGCTATTCCAGATCTCCTCTGGCAAGGCCATGAGGGAGTCTGGCCTGGTGGAATGGTCACGCACCAGAGCCGCAGGCAGAACTCCAATTACTCGTAATTGGAAGATGCTGGAGGAACTGAGACCTTCCAGGGGATCACGTTATAAGGAGGCTGTGGAGAACTCAGGTTTTCCCCCCAGTGCCAGTTTGTTGTTCTCAATGACACCTACTGTAACAACAGAATCAGATTTTCAGTGCAGAGCCTCGTCTCTCCCTGTTTTCTCCAATGATGTTACTGAGGTCTGTGACAGAAGCGAGCAGGATGTGAGGAGACATCCCACTTACACTGAACCACTTTAGCTGTCTGCTTTTGTTTGCACACAGACACAGCAACCTACCTGGAGGTCCATCTCTGCCAGGCTAATTAACATCCGGGCTATGAACCTTTGCCAAAAGCCAACGGGGACAAAACTCATCTTGAAGACCCTCTGGACCGTGTTTGCGGTCTGGTGGCAGAGCCCGTGGATATCTAACGCCGGCTTGGTGGGGAGCAGATGAGGGAGGAGGTAGCTGAAACACATCAAGTTGAACAGCTCAGATTTTAGCTACAGCTTTTAACAGTGAGTACATTGTTACCAGATAATAGGGCGATTCAGTCTCCAAAGTGATTTTTAATGGCACAGCCTACTGCATATAAAAAAGCTTTTAGACTGAAGCACTGCAGCAATATATGGAGAAATTAATTTACACTATGGAAGCAAACAGAGGCAAAACAGACATTACATAATTCAGCCAGGGCTATTGGAAAGGGCTAAAACTGATGTAATGAGCATTTGTGTACTCACAAATTAAATGCATTAAAATATAAGAGTCATTAGAACAGCTGTGATGTCGCGACTCATTTTTTTGGTACTACTCTGCCCTGGTAGTAAGCAGGGAATTACAGCTGTGGAACAGGAGATCAATGCAAAAACAACCTCCAGCAGTTCAGGTTCAGTAAGCCCAGAAAGGAGGGGAAAGGAGTTCCAGGCTGCAGGGACTGGGCTACTCTGCCTCAACCCAGCCCCAGAGGGAGAGCACCTCATGGGTGAGCATGACAAGGATTCCTGCTGCTCCATCCTGCAGCTGAGGGATCCCTGCCACATCCCTGATAAATCCTTAAAGCAAGAGCTCACTTTGCCAGGCTGATGACAGCAGAGAAATCACTTGTCTAGCTCAGATTCCTCTGCAATCAGATTATTAGGTACATTGCCCAAATGTGAAGGACACTTGATGTTACCTGTGCCTGACCAGTCAGCAGTAACAGAGTTATGCTGTGTAGAGGACCACAACATTTTCAAATTATTTTCAGATCTCCCAGTAAGCCCAGAATATTAATTTGTCCTGATCTTTAGTATTTGGGAAGCTAAACGTCCTGCAACACTACAACTGTTTTGAAAACCATGAGCTTATGGCTTTCAATACTTGCCAGTAATCTCTTGTCAGTGATACTCTTCTGTACCAAACATGTCCCAGGATGCCTGTATAATCTAAAATGTTATTTGCTTATAAGCAGACACGTTGCTGTTTTATCAGTGTTGAGCCTGAGAAAATGTGTTGGCATCTGGGGCTCATCGTTGATGGGCACAATGACAACAGCAAGGCACATGGCCAAGAGACCTGACCAAAATAACGCTGGCAGGGACCAGACACAACCAGAACTAATGCTGGGTCAGAATCCAGTGCTTTAAAGCCTCTCACGATTTCTCTCCAGCAGCTGCAGCATTCTGTAAAACCTGAAATATCAGCTCAGAAAAAACAGCCATCATTAGACAACAGCTCTCTCCATATGTCACATGTGATGACATATTACATGATCAAATTATCTGTTCCATGAAACATCTTTGGAATGTAAAACTGGCACAAGTTTCAATTATAAATTGCAATAACAACGGTCATGCTTTTAACTGTATTTTAAGAAGCAGAACACAGCTAAGTTACATGCACCTTAGGCAGAAAAGTGGAGTGCAACAAACTAAAACTTCTTGCTCTATGAAAGTAGTGTCTGCATCATCAGACAGCCAATAAAGTTTCCTCAGCACATCCAAGAAAAGGTCTAGGAGTGTAAGAAGGGCCAGGGAGGCCCTTCTGGGCCACAACTATCTAGTGGATTATAACACAGATGGTGATTCGACGCTCTTGAACAACAGCCAATGCAAATTTTGAAAATATGTGAAACATGCCCCCATCCACCCTTTCAGAACAGAAACTGGCAGCTGCTTTCTCTACTGACTGCACAGAAACCCTATCTGGCAATCTAGACAATAATTGCAGCAGCACAGTAACAAATAACTGCTCTGTGTCTGGCTAGTACATTAAATTAATCCAACCTGCTACAGCTACAGCCCGTCAGTGGGAAGAATATTCTGCTAATGTGGCTTGGATCGCTCAGAAAAACATTGGGCAGGCCATGAAAAAGCAGTTTCCTTGTTCCTGAGGCACAGACAATGTAATTGCCTTGGAGAAAAATGGCAGATAGTGACAAGGAGTCCAAAAGGCATTTTGGACTGAGCAGAAACATTGCTGCTTTATCTGTGTTAAGCCTGAGAAAATTTGTTGGCATCCGGGACTGGATAAGTGACAGGCATAATGACAGCACAGAGAATGCTGCACTTGTGCTGGCATTCAGAGCTCCCGAGGGGCTCAGGGTGATGCAGCTACGCTGTCCTGCAAGGGCAAGGAAGTGAAATGCAAATGCCACATCAAAAGTGCAATACAACTCTGGTCCCACCGCTAGCCCAACAACAGGCTGTCGTCAAGCAGATGGGAGAGAGAAAAATGGCAGGGAACTCTGCCCAGAGGAAAAGGGATTGGGGGGCAGAGGGGAGGAGGGCTCATTAACATTTAAAGAGAATGATGTTTCTTAGACCATTTCTAGGAAAACTATTGATCAACACCTATTGAGGTTAGAAATCAAGTAAATCATGTCGCTGCTGCAGCTACGCTTTCCTGATTTCACCAGGAATAAAATGCTGCTACTTTCAGGGCTGACACAATCATTGATTACCCAAAGTTTTGTGCCACACTGAAGTGAGGATCTTTCACTGGGAACAGATGACTCCAGCCCATCTATATTTCAGGCCTGGCAGCCGTGGCCTCACATCCTCTCCCAGCTGCAGCTGCGCCGGCTGAGCCCTTACAGCTTCCACCTGCTCGTGGCCACATCCCCGGTGGTGTCACTGCCCCTCCGGGCTGGTGGCTGACCCTGTCACCAGCCTCAATGCACCCAGTGGACAAAGACTGCTCTGGGAAAGCTTTCACATGGGCTGGTTTGGCCCAGAGGATGCTCAGCCCAGGAAATACAGCCCAAGTGGATGGGAGCCTTCCATGATACTGCTGAACGCTCTCAGATATTTTCTCAGCATAAGATCCCTGTCAAGACAACCACTTGGAGTGGCAAAGCCTGTTAATATCCACTGACTAATGGCTATTTTTCTGCAGCCTGATTAAACATCTGTAATTACCAACGTACCTGTTATTGGCCACAGGCAGGGCAATCTCAAACTTGGCCAAGAACTGGAAGTACTGCTCTTCAGTCTGCTCGGTGAAACCTGTCCCAACCAGCAGCATCCTGAGGTCCTCTGCTCTGATGACTCCATTCTTAGCTACAGACTTGGAGCTCTTGATGTTGAAAATCCTCTGTAGACACTCTGAGAGCCAGACAGGGTCAAGGAAGTAGAGGTTCCTCAGGCCATGGCTCGTGTCTGGGAAATGCAGTAGTGTCCCTGTTTCTATGAGAAAATTAATGGCTGCAAAAAAATAAAGAACTGGGGATTAGCAATAGACCAGCATTAGGAAACCACAGTGCAGAAGAGTAAGACTATGAGGCAGTTTGTGCAGTTTTATGCATTCCAGATACAGCCAGCATGCAGCCAAGTCGAGAGAGTAACATCTATCTGAAGAGTGCTGCCATCTGACACTCCACTTGTAAAACCCACATCTCACTTCTTCACAGCCAGTATTTCTGTCCCCATGACACCTCCCCTTCACCCTCCTCCTGCCATCCTCACTGGGAAGGGCTCTCCCTGACTCCTGCAGAGCAAGGCCTCCCAAAAGATCACAAGATTGAGGCCCTACAGAGAAGCCAGACTTGAAGCTATGGCAACAATCACTCTACACAGAGTAGAAATGCAGCTTGTTAAAAAAAAAAATAAAATGAGATCACTAACCTCAGACCATCCTAGAAACTTCCCAGTCCTGTTCCCAAAGTCCCACTACTAATTTTATATTTTACCAATTTCCAAAGTGACCTCCTACTGGATGTAGAGCACTTTGTTTTATTGTTTGTGGAATATTTCAACTGGACAGAAATATTAATTTCCAAGAAATTACTCGTCTGCTCTGACCTACCAGTTTGCAAGTCTTCATAGTCTTTGATGTCATTTCCAGGTGTTTGCTCGATCATCAGCTCTATTTGTCTGTCTGTTAAATACTGCACATCATCATTTTGACTTCTTCTATGCTGTTCTGCAAGGACAGCTTCTTGAAGGCTAAGGTAACTCCTTGGTATCTGCAGACCACGTGAGAAAAGCAGCAGGATCAGTATCAGCCAGCAAGGGGTGAACTGGCTGCCATCTCCCCTTCACAGGGATCTCACAGTGCTGTGTTTTCCCAAAGCCAGATTACCTTCCTAAATATTCACACGGCTCCTGCATCAACAGTAACTCCTAAAGTTCACCTCCCAAGCCCCCCAAAAGCCCTGCTTTGGGGCAAGGATAACCAAGAAAGCCCAGTTCTCACCAATCTCCCTGCAAGTTTCTGGGAGCAAATTGAGCTGCCAACATCCTTCATGTTGCAAGTGACGTGAAAAATCAGCTGCCGCAGTCCCTCGAGGCCTTCCAGAGTCCTACACGAGAGCTCACTGCAAAAGTCATGCAAGGGTGAAGGTTATCAAACCTTATCAGCACACTGGCTTCCTTTCCAGGCTCACTTTCTCTTATCACTGCCTTTAAATTTCCTGTGTCAGCTGAATGGGAGGAAAGCTGTCAGTGAGTATTTTTAGCTTTGGTGAAAACACCAAATCGTCTGGAAAAGATGTATTAGGCCACATCTGTATTAGTCCAGCCTCCGCTCTGCCTGCTTCAGTCACTGCACTGCTGTCCCCTGTGCACTGGGATGTCTGGGGACATCCCTGGCAGCCTGACCAAAGTCATCCCCCTCTGTCCCTCCAGAGCCACACACATCCTGGAAGGGGCTGTGGGGAGGAGGAAAGCTCTGTGCCCCAGCAGCCTCTGGAGACAAGTCCAGTTCTCCCTGCCCCAGATCAAAGAGGCAGGATGATGACTACCAGACACCTTTTCCCACCCTCATTCCGGTCCTTGCTCAGCTGGATCCTGCAATCTGGGAACTGATGCTTAGATCCCAAAAGCTGGCCTTCATTATCTCTTTAGCAGCTAAAAACCTGTTCTCTTCAACTCCTACTACTTTTAGTAATTTTGTGGGCTGGATAAGAACAGTTCTATTCCACTTTCCCCAACAAAGGGTCTTTCTAACTGATCCTACACATGTTCCCATGGCAGACAGAAAATTCTTCTCTAATGAAATATGCTTTATCTGAAACCTCAGCCCTCCATGGCACTGGGGAGTGTGCAACTCACTGGGATGCTGGAGGACCCTAATCACTGACAGAAGCACATGGGGTCACCCACATGAGGATTTCACACTCCTCACACTCCTCCAGCCCCAGAGCTTAATACTATGCATTTTCCAGGATGATGGGGTGTGGGAGGACGTATGAAATCAGGCTGGGAAGAAACACAAGGGGAAAGGAAGGTGCAGAGGATGAAAGAAACTCCCCTTGAGAAAGAATGATTGAGATCGTGTTGTGATGCTCTGAAGTGATGGGAAAAGAGACTTGAGGTGACACAAACACAAAGTTTTCTCCTTCTCATGGTGAGTCTTTGAGCCTCACAGTGAGTCCCTTCTAATGGGTAAGAGCTGACTGGGATGCCTGACACAGCCTGGGATGCCTGACAGTGCCTGCAGAACAGTGTGTAGGAGGTTGGCTGATGCCTTTGCCAGGCAGCAGATGGGAAGTGCTGGGGACATCACAGTGCCCTTCCTCACTTGCCAGCTGCCACCTGCTCTTGCCCCAGGCAGAGGCATTTTCACATTGTCTGGTGCCAGCCTGCTGCATCCACGTTCACCCTTTGGCTCACAAACAGCTTTGTTCTCTTGGAGCAGTGTCAGACTGCGTGGCCTGAGTGACACTCATCTCCCAGGCAGCCCCAGCCCCCTGTTGTGACACCTGAGATGGATGGGACAGGTTTGGACTGCTGGGGGCTCGGGGGACTGACCCCTCCTTGCCCAGGTGACTGTGCCATGTGAGCCATGTTCCCACGTCAGGTACCACCCACAGCCTCCCCTCAGCAAAGCCCCAGGCACCCACCCTGTGACAATCATGCTCTCACAGCATTAATTAGTCAATCTGCACTTTCTCCCCTCGTGACTAATGTGTCACCATTCAACAGTGAGAAACCTGAGTGAAGGGGGAGCAGTAAACAGGCTGGTCAAGGTCATGACTTTGGAGCTCCCCGCTCTCAGACTCATCATCAGCCCCCTGAGCAACACTGACCTTCTCTCTCATTATAATACATTATCTCAGTCAAAAATAGCTGAAATGCAATGCTGACGAGTCTCTAAATTGGTTCCGTTGCCAAGGAGATCAAGTATCTCAAAATTGTTAAAAGCGTCATAAAATAAAGAGTGAGTGACTGAACCTCACCAAGGCACAAGTACTTACTGCAGGTGCTTGAAGGTGATATCTGGGAAGCCAGTTGCTCTGGATCCAGAGGGAGACCGACACAGAGCCAGGACATAGGCCCTCAGGGTTGCTATCCTCTCCACACGGAATTTCGTTTCAATCAAATCAAGGTGTGTTCCTACCACCAACACCACTGAGTTTGGAGCCTTGGCCTGCAAGAGAAAACACTGACAGTGATCTCATCCAGATTACAACAGTGAGGACAGGTGAAAAGCATAATATTTAAGAGGAAGGAGTCACATATATTAATAAAATGGAATGTATATATATATTTATAAAATAGGGGCAACCTGTCGTGGCAGCTTGACAACGGCTAGAAGTGATCTGGGTATTACTGAAGTTCTGCAGAGCAGGGCTTAATCATCTGCTGCTACTGCAGAGCAGGAAACTGTCACTTTGGGTTTTTACACAAGGGTTTAGCATAACGGGAGTTGCTGTGAGTTGTGAAATTAAGGGAACCATGTCTGCTCAGACAAAGTTCACTTAACCTGCAGCCAGAAGACCTGACATCCTGAAAAAGGCTAGTTACAGTCTGGAATGGATACCTGGGGAAATCACACAAACTTTTTACTGGAGGTACATGGAGAGGTAAGATAAACTTCTAGAAAAGTCTCAATCTACTTAATCCTGAATCAGAGCAAAGGAATGGATTAGTGATCTCGTGGTTTCCTCTAACCCTTCCATGACTGTACTACAACCCTAGAATGTATCCAGATCTCAGGGAACATGCTGCCAAATACAATGGGATTGCACAGGCTTAAGCAGGAATCATTTGCCCATCCAAATGACTTTGAGCACAGAAGGATACTCAGAGGCAGAAATACATCCTTCTTTGCAGGCAATCCATTTCCCTCCTGTGATGCCCACTGAAATCTCCCAACCTGAGTGACACCAGACAAGCCCAGGCAGACCCAGGAGTGGTGGCTGCACCAAGCCACTTCAAGGGGCCCCCTGGCCCAATGTGCTGCTGCCTGGAGGCTCACGGAGAGCACAGGCACAGGGCAGGAGGGAGAGATGTTCCCTGCTGTTCTCCCAGTGCCCAGCAGCCTGCAGCTCACCAACTTCCTCAGCACGAGGGAGTATCTTGGAATTAACAGCACCTGATAGAGTTTTCATTCACCAGTCTGTCTTTTCAATTTCTGGTATCCCCAGCACATTGTATTTCCAGTAAATTCCACAGGTTTGCCATCCAGTGTGTTTAAGATACTTTCCATTGTTTGCTTCAAATCTACAATTTCACTTGTTCTCTCCCAATTCTATTGTAAAGGATCACGAACAAAGACTCTCTTGTGGTTTTCTCCTTCCCCCATCACATCTACATACAGCCCTCTTCATTTTTCCCTACTTTTAACCATCGTGATCATACTTCTCTGCATTTTTCCTGATGCTACTATGTGCTTGCTGGGATGTATTAAGGACATATAATACCTTTTTGAAACATAATAATTTTCCCTTCAGCTTTGTTACCTAGTTTGGGTTTTTGATTGCTGCTGACCATTAATATTTCGATAATTACAAGATGTTTGTTTTCTGAGAGGCACCCATTTTTGTGCATTTAATGTTGAGACAATTATCAAATAAGAAACAGTCACAAACAATTATGAACATGGTATTACAAAAATCAATCCATAGAATGAATTCACTGCAGGTCTGAGTCTAAATGAGACCTGGTTTGGAAATACTCTCTAGCTTACCTGAATCTAAAGTGTTAAAAATACAACCTCAAGACTAATGTGTGTCTAACCCACACAAGAAAGAAAATGCTTCAAACCCCCCTTGGAGCACAGTGTGGTCAAACACTAATTCCAAAATAAGTATGTTCAGCCTTACTTAGCAAGGGTTTATAAATCAGCTTTTGTTTCATTCTCTGCTGTGTGTGAGGGAGAACAAAGCAAATGATAAATTTAAACCATTAAATATAGCGATACGCCTACAGCGTAATGGAAAATGAATTCCAAATGCTGTGCAAAATTCATAGCTTGGGGAGCTTTTAAAAGCAGAGCTGAAAGAATCTGCAATATCACATATCTGTGTGCTGAGCTGCTACTTGATAAATAGATATCCCAGAGCCCACCAGTGACTTCTTACCTCAATGTTCAGCAACCAGAACTGTAAGTTTGCCACAGCTTCTTCCCCCAGTGCCAAGTTCCAGACCACTATGTACAATGCTTTGTCTGTGAAGAAACACTGATTGACTGTAGACATGCTCGCTGGGCCTCCGATATCCCAGACATTGAACTCCACTGAATCAACCTACTTAGACAAAGAGAAGTGTTCAAATCAAACCGTGGCAGTAAATCACTGGGAGATAATAGCTGAAGTATAAACCTACGCCTGCATAATGTATGACACAAGAAGGGGTTCAATGTCCTAACTGTGCCTCCAGGAAAGATAAATCAACAAGCAATTGTTAAGCATGGCTACCACTTCCCCACAGGAAATCAAGACTAATTACTTGCTGCTAAAACGATAGAGGTGCCCTTGATGCTGCTAAAACTCCAGTTAACGCTGTGGATTCTCCAGTACAAACAAGGGTCTCATTCTGAGCCCTGTATTTCACTGCATCTGGAATAGAAACTGTTTCATCCTTGTCTGTGCCACGCTCGACAGGACCACTGAAGCTGCTTATCTGCCACTGCTGTGGGGAACAGGAAACCCCTGCTGAAATCACTTCCACTGAGCTCAGACTGAGCTGAGCCAAGCAGAAGGGAGATGCTCAGGAGATGGGAAGCTTCTCAGGCCTTTCATAAACACCTCCTACACGTTGCTTCCAGGCTTCTGACGTCTGTGCCATGCCAGAGATGGGCCAGAATCACAGTTGCTGTGAATCAGACTCACTGATTTCTGGGGGAATGTTTAAATGGGGGCCTCTGCAGCTCTGGCTCTCTTCCCAGTATCCCTGCATCCATTCCCCTGTGCCGCCCTGTGACAGCATTGAGAGGGAGCCTGGCCTTCTGCTTAAAGGGCATCCAGTTGCAGCAGGAAGTACCTGCATACCTGGGAAGCTCAGTCCCTAAATCACTTGGCCCTGGAGAGTCAAAAAGCCTGAGACTGAGCACAAAACCAAACCTTCCACCAGCCACCAACCTCAGAGCATCACAGAACACCCAGTGGGCTCTGTTTAGAGGGTTGGGGCCAGGTACTGACTGATCCCACATGGAAGTTACCCTATGAGAGTTCAGTCAGGAGCTCAGTACCTCAGCAGGGCTCTGATCCTGTGCAATCCGTGTGAAGGCTCCCAAAAACAGCTGGAAGAACTTCCATATTGTTGAAACCAAGCCCTAAACAGCACAAGGACTGCTTTGTTCACCCAGAAGACCTTCAGCTGTGAGTGTGTGCGCGGACAGACAGACTCAGAGATAGGGATAAAAGCTCGTTCAGCGTCTTGATCCCACTCCAGGTCTCTGGTGCTGTCTATGATTTTATTTTATTCAACTGCTCTCCAACACAAAATGCACAAATCTCTTCTCCCACCAAAGTCTTCCCTTCAAGGAAGCCTGTGTTGCTGTTTTCTTTCTGTCTCTGGCCTGGCACTCCTTGCGGTAGAACAGCTGAACTCAGCAGGCTCCTTCCCCCTTTCCAAAACAGTCTGGCGGTCATGGCTGTCATCTGGGAAGGGGGAGTGATGTGTTTGCACCCCCTCAGCTCTGACAAGACCTCATGATCAGTTCTGCACCCTTTAATCCCTGGGCTGCTCTGCAGGCAGTGGACAGGGCCACCTACAAATGCTTGGATTAAATGAGTGCTCTCCAAATGAGTTCAGTATTAGACACTTCACGAACAAGCCATCTGAGATCTGGGTGTCTAAGATATGCCTTAGACACTCCTAGATCACACCTTCCACCCACATTCCCCACCTAGGACAGTTCTGATATCCAGAAAGTCCAGCTTTAGGTACTGATGTCCCAAATTAAAGGACAATCCGTTGTAGAGAAGCTGATTTAAATAATTCTCTCAAAATTAGTGTCCACTCGAAGTGGGAGAGCCAGAATTTCAGCAGCCAACACACAGCCCTCTTTAGGAGACAAAGTGAGTCAGGAAAACAGAAGTGCCCTCTAGTACCAACTGGAAATGAAACAAAACTGAAATGGGTCTAAAACCAGATCACTTGTGAGGTAATGGAAACTGCTCTTTGTAAAAGGACAATTTCAGCCCAAAGGGACCCTGCAGGGCTCCCACACCCCACTGGGGCTGCGGATCTCCGACCACCCTTCACCTTTGCCTTGTGCCCCGCGGGCTTGGGGAGCTCCCACTTTGTTGTCCTGATTGTGGCATCGCTGTGCATCATCTGGGGCACCTTCCCTGTCTGCAGGATCTCCACCAGGGTGGACTTGCCCTGCCGGGGAGGGCCGATGACGATCATCTTCATCAGCTTGCACTTCTCCGCCCGCCGCAGCTGCGCTCGTAAAAACGCCAGCACCGTCTTGGGGCCTGTGCGGGAGAGAGCGGGCTGGGGCTGGGGGCTGCAGCCACCAAACTCTCAGGGACAGCACAAACCCCCCTGCTGCAGACACACCAGCTCAATTCATGCTTCCCCTGCAGTCTCGCTGTGGGCTGAGGCAGCCAGGAGAATAAACAAAGAAACCTCCAGCAGACAAACCTGAGACAGAGACCCCAGGAAAAGGTCACTGCTCGGAGGCTCCACAATGGAGCACTGTAAGGAGAAACAAATGCTGGGGCTCCTATGCTTCAGAAGCTGAAAGGAAACATAAAATACTAATTTAGTATTGGAAAATACTCAGTTTTTCCCTCTACTTTTATGTTTCCAGTTAAAGTTAGACTGAGGCTTCAACAGTATACTGCTGGAGCAGGAATACTTCCCAATAACTTTGTTCCCACAGGATTTTCTGATTAAAATGCACAAAAAAAAAAAGACGACACCATTGTAATAGATCCAAAAACCTAGCAGCTCACAATAAAGTCACTTCAATGGGACTGTGACTGCTGATCCTAAACACTTCAGTCTTTAGAGAGACCATCTAAATATCCTAAAATATCCACATTCAGGAAGCAAGCCACGGAATTTATGCATACTGCAAAAGAAATACTGCATTTATAAGTCATCATTTTAAACTGTGATCTGTCTTAAATTGATTGTACAGTCAGAGCTTAGCACTGATTATCAAATTTGTAAATATGAGTAGGAGGTTTCCCTGTGCAATTCCAGTTAACCCCAATGAGGGCTCAGGCACACACTGTCTGCTCCTGCTCTTGACCACTAAAAGGAAAACATTTTATTGTATGTTCAGTCAATCTAATAAAGAATACACAGCATCAGCCTTACCCTCTTTTCTGATCTCTGCAGGAACGTTACTGATATTCAGTTCCTCGATATCCAGCTGCCAGAGATTAGCCAGCTGTCCAAGTTCTGGAGGAAGCTCTCGGATACCAGGGTTACTGTACAAAAACAAATAAATCTACCAACAACCAGGCTTTGTGTGTAAGTAGCTGCTCTCACGGACTCTCAGATTACACTATTCTATCCTTGCAGAAATCTTCCATTAACATTTTAATAAGACTACTCAGCACTTTAATAGCAATTTCCATCCTAAATGTGAAGTATAACCTCAATTTATCCTCTGAGGCAGACAAATGTAATCGTCTTTGCTGGACAGTTAAGGAAATAAAGGCAAAAAAGATGAGTTATTGAATGTAACACTACAGAAACTGACAGCAAAAAGCCAGAATGAACTAGAGGCACATTAGATTCCCAGGCCTGTGCTCAAAGCATTAGATCATCTTCCCTAATTCAAAAGACCAGCCTCCTCCTTATCTAAAGCAAACCACGGGCACAGTTCTAACAAGGGGCTGACTATTTCCAGCTTTCTGACTTCAAAAGCACTGGACATCTGGGGTGGGGCTCCACAGAAGACTGGTCACTAAAACAACATGGCAATAACACTGCAAAGCTTTTCCAGGACATGGACTTACTTTCCTAAATAAAGCTCTGTTAAACCTTTCAGGAGGCAAACGGACTGCGGGACAGAGTCCAGCTGATTGTCATTCAGATAAAGAACCTCCAGAGAATCACTCAGAAATGCTGGGAACTCCAAAAAAGGACCTGGAACGAGACAGGAAACAAATTGCACCTTTAAAAAAAGAAACAACAAAACAGGCATCAAGGCTCTGAACCAAGAGCTTCACCTGAACTTTGCAGGCAGGACATGAGGTCATGTCCATTGGTAGAGGCCACCAACAAGCAAGAGCAGAAAAGAAAATGGCCTTCAGTGACAAACAAACACCAATGTTCACATCTCAATGTCCTAAAATCACAGAGTTGGAAAGTGACAGTGTGCAGGACTTTTGGGCTGCTGAGGGAGGAACTCCAAGTCTGCCAAAACAACTCAGGGGATGAGTGACACCTGATCTCTTGCTGCTGAATACCTGGTAATACTTTGTGAACTGCCCCTATTGCAGCTTAACAGCTGGCACTGCGAGAGCATCCCATGGGCACAACTGGCTCTTAACATGGCACTGAAAGGGCACACCCAGGGCACACCTGGTTCTCGACATGTTTTTTTCATATGGCCTGAGAAAAGCCAGAAGCCAGTCAGAATTTATGTTCAGGCTCCCACGTTGCATCCTGCAGTAATTTAGGGTGGATCAAGGTCAATAACAACAGAGAAGAAAACCCAAACTGCAGCTGCCAGGCTGATCTTCACTGTCTCTACAACATGCTGGTGTTGGCTCCTCTGTTCTGTTTTAGACAGAAGGACTCAGGGCACTTCCTCCATGCCTGAGGAGCACCTTGGGTATTTTGGGAGCAACCCAAGCAATAACAGCATCAACTGCATGGCTGAGTTGCTGCTGCTGGAGAGGTTCAGATAAAGGAAAGCTCAGCAGGTTCCAAAGAGCATCATTTCACTCCACAAATGGATCCTGGGATAGCAGCACAAAAAGCTGCCATGGATTGTGTTGGTGTATTATCTGCCAAGGAGCATCCTGAAATGAAGGCAAACCAGGGAGATTTTGGGTCTGATTAGGAAAGGACAATCAGCACCATCTGCTGCCTCCATGGTCAATCTAAGCAACCCCCTGAGATGCAAAACTCTCCCTTCCTCAGGGATGGGACAGTTCCACCAAGATCTTCTTCCCTTACAGAGAAGATGTGAGGAACTGTAACTAGATGCAGCCAAAAAGAGGAAAAAAAAAAAAAGAAAAAGAAAATGGAAGGGGTTTTCTCAGGAGAAAACGCCCCAGTTCTAATATTAACAGCACTTCCAGCCTGAGCTGTGATCAGAAAAGGAGCAAGATAGAGTCCCACTGTCTGCAGGGGTGTTTCATATACGTGACAGGACTGTGTGGTGTGGGCAATGTCACAGTCTGCCTTTGAGTTTCCAAATAAAAAAATCATCTTTGGGATTATTTTAGCAGAACAGCAGGCTTATTCATGGATGCAATTCACTTCCTTTCTGGCTCATTGCTGGACTTAAACTTTGTATTGTTGCTCTTCAGTAGGTACTCAGGCACAGGCAGATTTAGTCCCTCTTGGACACGTAGGAGCAAACTCCTAAAATAGCAGCAATACTCTAAATTCACCAAAGAGTCCCAGGTGGAAAGGAGTGTACTATATTGGAAGCAAGCTCGAGGTGTTTATGAATTGTAATTATTTATTCATGAGTTATTTATGATTTCTCTGGCTTCAGCTCAAATTATCTTTTAAAGAACTGTAGAAAAACTAAAACAAATCCCATCTTGAAAAATGTATTTTTGGATGAAAAAATCCAAACACCACCACATGCGTGTGCAAAGAGTTATTCTGAGACTTGTCAATCAAGTATAGTGAACATCCATAAATTATTCCCTTTAAATAATCTAGACTTAAGTAAACAGCTTTGTTGGTAAATCATATGAAAACCTGTCCACTCCCACCTCACCAGGAGTCTTCTGTGAGCAGCTGATGTACTCCAACTTCTGTTTTCTCTTGATGTTTAAATTCTTGGCCACATCCTCTCGTCTCACCAAGCTATACTTGGCAGAGGAACAGAGAGCAAAGGATGAGCTGGCTTTGCTCTGTCTCTGTGGCTGCTCAACCATGGCACCAGCCAGGTGGGCTGCTCTGTGCCCCTTGCCACCTGAGGCCACTCGAGGCAGCTCCAGGTTGCACCAGGGTGTAACGTGCCACGGCTGTTCAAATACTACTGATGCAGAGCCCATCCTCTCCTGCTTTCTGCAGGGGGTTATGCTGGGTTTGCAGCTTGTAGAGATTTCCATTAGGACAGCAATTCCCTTTTAGAGCTGGTTTTAGCTGCCTTTGCCTGCTGCTCCTGCCCTTCTCTCCCCTTTGGGAAATGCTGCTGCAGCACTTCACAGTGAAGCTCTGAGGATATCTCAGACTCCACAGATTCACAAGGTTCAGACTCCTTTTCCACTTGTTCCACATTCCAGCAATGTCACAGCATTTCTATTTCCATTTCCTGCTTGTGAAGCAGCACTGCCCAACCTCTTCTCCCCCTCGGGGGGCACACACACACATTACTCAGCACAGCAGCCTCTACTTCCACGGACAGCAAAACGAGGCAGGATCAGCCTTGCCCAGAGGTGCAGGTAGAGCCTCTGCCTCCCAGAGGAGGCAGCTGAAGGTGAGAATCTCCAGCCGTAACCTACAGCTATGGCTGTACATGGTTCATTTACCAATTCCACCTCAGGCACAGTTTTCAGGGGAACTGAGGGAAGGATTTGCTGCAGGAGGGCCTCTTCCTCCCACCAGCAGCCGAGGGCTGCTCGGATGTGCGTCAGGACAACGCCGGCCCTATCCCACCCTGTGACTGGCAAGGAATGTTTAGAGCCAGGCATTCTGCAGGCAGCCAGAATGAGAAAACTCCGCAAGTGCTTTAAAATAAAACAACAAAAGAAATGCAGATGAATCGCACAGAGGGCAGGAAGCAGTGCAATATCTTCAGATATCCCTTTGTTCTCTCTGGGATTTCATGTGAGTCTCCTCAGCTCTGGCCCAAACTGAGGGTGCATATCACAGGCAGGGGAAAATGTGCCATTTACAAAGTCAGCAACAGAAACAATCCTGAATCATAGGGATAATTAAGTGTTAGTTCCCCTTCAACATATCACTTAGTACTCTGGCTAAAAGGCACAACCTTCATGAAAGAGCCAAACAAACAGGTTTCACTCCTTTTCCATCTTTCTATACTGGTGGTACCAACCAGCAACATAGTTTCTTTAGAAACATTATATCTAAACATATTCCCTCTCAATGAAATGCAGTTTCACTTTAAATTGCAGAGGAATTCACTCTGCTTTCCCTCCAGGCAAACTGCAGACTCCTGCTGCTTCCCAGCTCACCTGGCATTCCCAGCACTGACTGTGTGCCTTACCTGCCTCGGGGCCACCACGCACCCTGTTCTTCGTGGTGAAAAAGGGGATCCTCTTCGTTTTAAACCCCTCATCACTCCTGTGGGCCAAACAAAACACGTGGACACGTGGGGAAAAGATCTTGGGAAGGTGCTGAGCTACAGAGGGCAGAGCCTGGCCCCGCTCACAGCTCTCACAGGACCCCACCTGCTCTGGAGAGATGGGATTGAAACCCACTGTGCAACCAGACTCCACCAACACTTGTCCAGCCCTTTGGTTTCCTCCTGGCAAATCAACAGAGCTCCTCAAGGCAGCACTCCCAGCTCCCAGGGCGGGAGCACTTGACCCCTGGCTTTCTGGGTGTCAGGGTTAAGTGGTTGTCAAACAGCAAATTGAAGGAGCTTCACCAGAAGCACTGGAGAACCGACCTGCTGCCACTGCCTGGCCTCCCCAGGGAGGCTTGGATAAGATGACCCACCAGTATGACTCTGGAAATGCACTGGGACATTCAAAAATGGTAATTTGTCTTTTGCAACTGACACAGAAATGCCCAAGGACTCCAAAAACTGTGCTGGACAGGCACCCAAATGAGAAGATATCAGCATGACACATTTCAGTGCAGTTTTGGAGATCATAAAGGACCTTTAACTCTCTATGTCAAACATCCCTATTGGAATTTCTAAAGAGAATATCATCACTCTTTTATTGGATGACCTTATTACCATCAGTCTTAGAATCACAGAATCCTTTAGGTTGGAAATCTTCTCTATGAACTTGCAGCTGGTTATATTTCCATTTAAAAAACAAAGACTTATCATTTTTTCCAAAACAATACTCCCACACTAACTAATAACTGCAGTCCAGCCAGATGGTTTATGGTTAAGATATGCTCCCCACGAACTTGTATTTGTAGTGATGAACCACACACCGGACTGAAGAAATTCCTACATGCTCTGAAATTAAACTGCCATTATCAATAATCTATCCACTTAATAAATGATACAGTGTGCTAAATGCCCCAAGAATGAGCAGAGGATAATTCATCACTGTCACAGACACACAATATACTTGGGGACATGGTATGTGGGTATCAATGCCTTCTATGCAGGTGATTAATTCTCTCCTGACACCCTTTGTTACACGAGGGATTGGCTTTGGTATTATTTCTTCAGCTTTTGTTTTCTTGGCCAAAGCTTGAAAGAAACACTTACTTCCCAAGCTGGTTTTTTGAAAGATCCAACGACTTAAGTTGTTTGCAATTCCACTTATCCCGTGAAGGCAACGTAACTAACTGATTTCCCAGCAGCTTCAGGGACACCAAAGCCTAGGAGAGGAATAGCCTGGAGTTAGAGAGCACCAAACACACAGAAAGAGCTTTTTTCGTGTGGCTATTAAATAACAGAAACACGAAGAAAGTACATCTTATTCATCAGAACATCCTGTCCGTGCTGCCCAGCATGCAAACATTTCCTCCCTGTCCCCTGCAAGTTCTGCACGGAGCAGCACCACTCACTCTGGGGAGATTATTGCTCCACTTGCTGACAGATGCACTTGGAAGCAGCAGCATGCAAGAGGACATTTTACTTTTTAGTAAGGAAACCTTTCCAAATGGAAAAGAACAGTCTGATTCACCAACACAGGATGCCACGTATGGTTTATATACATATTTATATATATGTGTATATGTAAGTGTGTGTTTGTATAAGCTGGTGTCAGAATGGGTTTACACCTGCTGCACATGCACAAAATCAAGGTGCAAAACATGGACTACTTCACACAAGGAGAAGTTTTGATTTTTTACAATACCTCTATTAAAATGGACAGGATTTATATTAACTTTCCAAGATTTATACACGTTACACATCTTTTATTTTTTTCCCCCTCCCACCAGAGACAGGAATTTTAAAAACAAGTGAAGCTGATTGATACCATAACAGTTAACACCACACAGACAGGACTCAGCTGAAAATACCAAGTTAAACATAAGATCTCCTTTAAATTTAACTGAAATATAAAAGAAAAAAAATGCAGTTCCCATTCAGATTTGCAAAGTTTATGCTCTTCCATCTGCCCTTAATAATGCTGAGGCTCAAACAATCATTTTCATTTGGCTGAAAATCCAATTTTCCACTGAAAAACAGTGTTGTCTGTAGAGTTTCCACCCAGGTTTATCCAGCAAGTCCCCCTCCCATGAAAAACTGAGATAAGCAGAATGTCAGCTGAATTATCTCCTGCCAGAAGTACAGCAATATTAATGAATTATACCCCATGGAAATCATGTTTTACCAGCAGAGACTTCAGTGTCAAGTGTATTAAATGTTTTATGTGCTCCACGTTAATATAAAAGGTTTATGCCCCTTTTCATCGAGCAGGATTAACAGTGTCTCACAAAGCCAGTTTGCTGGCCTTCCTCCCCTTTTTTTAGATTGGAAAAATATGAGTTGTCCATGTGACATAAGCAATGGACAACCCGCAGGGGCTGGGACGGGAATTATCGAGCAAAACGCTCCCTCTAGTGATGGAGAGGGGCACAATTGGGCTTTGCTGGGATTTGGGGAAGGTGAAGGGAATACAAAACTGCAGAGTGAGCCACTGGAGGGAAGGGCTGGAAAACTGAATCCTGACAGCCAATGCTTTTCCCATCATTCATGTTCCCCTGGAAAGAGGGCCCAGTCTGCCCTTGGCTCCTGGTGTGCGGCTTTCTCCAAGTCTCAGCATGGGGCTGTGGAAGGACAATGCCTCAGACTTCTCCCCAAAACACCCCTGGGCAGGGGGTGGGAGGAGAGGGAGGCTGCACATCCCAGAATTAGCATGAGCTGTGTTCTGTGGGGTCTCACTGGGGTGTTCATTTTCAGTCCCTGTGTTTGTGTTACCCCAAAATGCTGACCAAGGGTGCTCCAGGGAGCTGAGAGCCTGGGGAGCGTCTCTCCAGTGCACAGGGGGAAAATCAGTGATGGTCAGCTGGCTGTGGTTCTTCTTGACTGAAATTCTGGACATCTGTAGTCCTTTTAAATTGCCTCTTCTCTCTAATTTCCCTGGTTTTGCTGCCTTTTAGGTTGAAAATGAGGGCCTCCAGAAGGGACACAATGGCAGAGGCAGACAAACTTCCTTCAAAGCTGCTGCCACAGCACACAAAAGGGTGTGACATGACACCTGAGGGAAGGGACTGCAGCATCCAGATTAAGGTGTCCCTGTCAGGTCATGCTGTGGAAAAGCTGACTAGAGCCTCACCTGAATTATCCCACCCAGAGGAGGCCAGGTGTCTTCAGGAGAAGCAAACCAGGGAGAAGCAAACTAGTCTAGAGAACCAAGACATGGCTTGGTTGGTTCCTTTAGAAGGCAAAAGCCAGGAAAGCTGAGGAGGTTTCTGTTTCCTCTTAACACCACATTTCTGGATGATATTAAGGACTGAGCTGGTCCCAGTCTTGAGATTCCTCTGCAAACCATGCAAAGGCCAGTAATAAACTACACTGCAGCCACAGTGACAAATGACTGTCCCATGAGATGTGCTTTCAACTCACAGGCCTCATCTGTTGTCTGCTTTTCTCAGGGAGAAGAGAGTTCACTGCTGTTCCTATACAAAAATAATACATTATCTGTAGGAACACTTCACTGCCCATTTTTCCCCTTCCCACAGCTGCTTCTGGGGAGGGCTGAGCACAAGCACAGCTCTGTTCACCATCACTAACTCTGCTCCTCCAGGCATGGGGTTTCACCTATTTGCTTACCACGCTCTGGCCCTCAGGGCACTGAAAATACTTGATATTTATTCCTTTTATGAATATAATACTGAAGAGATATGGATAAGAACTGACACTATTTAGGGCAGACAAGGCTCAACTTCAAAAACATCAGCAAAGATTGCAGTGAGGTCTCTCCTGCACTGGAGCCTTTGCACCCCTCAGCAAACTCAGAATTGTGCCCTGGAAGCACCACCTAGTGTTCAATATCTGCCATGGTGGCTCCTACCCCCTGGGATGGTTCTCAAGGCACTCAGAAAAAACCAAGTTTTTGAGACAATAGTCCATAGGATTTGTTCTGTTTCAGGAGAAATGCCAATTGGAAACAAACAGCCACCAGAGAGCACAGCCAAATGTGCAAGGATCGCTGGAAAGAGCTGAGGGAGCTCAACCCTCTTGTTCCAGCAGGAGTAAAGGGAATTTTCACTCCTGCTGCTCAAACCTTTGCAGCACATCCTGAGATCAGGACTGGACATGGATATGAACCATCACTTCTGCATCCTTCCCACAGAGGCCAGCAGGGAAAATCATGGAAGTTCTGCAAACAGATTAACCTCTGTTTCTCCGTTCATGACCCTGAGCTTCACAATCTGGCAGGGAAGCCTGGAGGAAACCCCAAGTTCTGCTTGGTTTCACATCAACACCATGCTGAAAGCAGAAATTCTAAAGAATTTTGACATAAGCTCATGGATCTGTGGTGTCCACAGGAAAGAATTATTTCATTTACAACCTTTACGATTACAAAGGTCCCAAGTAGCACTGTTTAGGGTATTCAAACTGTGCTATTTTCAGCACAGAAAGACCAACTCCTAATTACACAACACTTTTTAAAAGAAAAAGCACTACTATTTGTGAGTGTACTTCAGTACATCAGTATTTCAATGGCTGGAGCTTGAAGCGACAATGCAGGGCTTGCCTTCCAAACTGTGCTCCCAAATTCTGTAAACCACAGACATCCAGAGAGTACTCAGAAAACCTGTGTCAAGAACTAGATATCATATCTCACTGGATGAAGGCCTGAATGTGGTGATTCAGGAGGTGACAGCCTGCTCAGGGGCTCAGTGCAACTGCACCAGTTCAAACAGCAGCCAGTTCGAGGTCTGAGTCAGGATTAGGGAAAATAAGGTGAGAATTATCAAGAAATGGCACTTACTTCAAGCTGGAAGAGTCCTGCTGGAACTTCTTTTAGTGAGTTCTCAGAAAAATCCACTTCTCTCAGGTGATTCTTCCAGAACACAGTCAATGCATCAGGTAGGAATTCCAGTCCATTTCTAGATGCTTTACAACATTTCTGGAAAACATAAAAACCCCCACACTTAGAGTAGTAATCATCTCCTTAAATAATGTGTTAGATCAGCTGTCACATGTCAAAACCTTTAATAAATTAATTCTAGGTGGTCTCTTGAGATATCTTGATCTAGATAAATCATTGGGCATGCAGGCACATAGGGTGTGCTAAGGAGATGCACTCAATTGATGCCAAAATTCCTTGGAGGGCAGAAGGTATTTTAAAAATTATACTGAAAATCAGTTCCAGTTGCTTTTCAACCATGAACAAACACTTCCCCAAAGGATACTGTTCCCCCGCTGTCCCTGTAAAAATGAAGAATAAAGTCACAGTGATGGGTGGATACAGATGTCCTAGTTAGCCATGGTTTGGGCAAAGTTAACTCTGGTGAAAGCTGGGTGTTTTGTAAAATGATCCTAACAATACTTCTGCTCAGAGGAACTACAGAGAAAATTAAGACATCCATGTAAGACACATTTCTAAAACTCTTCCACCAATGCCATCAACATGGTGAGAACAGGGTAGAACCTCAGAAAGACTGGATCTGAAACCCATAAACCAAATTGGGGCACTCCCACAGAAACAGAGCAGCCTTTTAAGCCTCTGACAGCTTTTTAAACATCACAGTTAATTTTCTTTTTGCATTGTTTCAACAGCTTTTTCAGCCTCTGACTTCGTCAGAGTAGTTCAACTTACCAGGGGGCAGGCCCAGGGATCTGGAAACACTTTCAGCTGATTTCTGGAAACATTCAGTATGTTTAGGGACTTGAAGCAGTATAGAAAAACCGTTGGAAGTTCCACCAACCTGTTGTCAGAGACGTCAAACTCCTGCAGCTTCCTTAAGCCAATCCAATTAGTTGCTGGAAAACATGAAACATTGTGGACTTGGTATAAGCATGAGAGCTTTTAAGCCATTTAAGCCATTCTTTTAACATTTTTGGGTTCTCCCCTACAGCTCAGCCTGGAAATGCAAGCCAAACACTGGGCTGTACGTACTGTTTTCCTCGTCAAATAACTTCTCCAAATAGTTTTTGGAAGCAATGAGTTTTTTAAGGTTTTTAAGATGTAGGAATCCAGTAGGGAGAGTGGAGAGCCTGTTGCTGGATACGTCGACCTCAAGTAACCTGTGAGTACAGAACAATCTCAGTCAGGCATCAGTAAAACATCAGCAAAGTCTCCTGTTGCCACAGATATCTGTTTTACCAGGACAGCTTTAGTTGTGAATGAAAGCAGCTGAAATGGGCCTCACAAGGCAAAGCATAAAACCCCAATTAAAAAATTAACCCTTCCAGGGAGCAGAGAGAGGTGGTCTGGATAGAGAGCAGATCACATCATTGTTATCAGCCAGTAAATGTCACTCTGAGCCAGCTTAGAGGAATGGGGCTCACCAGAGCTGGAGAAAAGCAGAGGCAACACGAGACAATACAGGAATAAAAGTCCCCACAACTGTCCTGACAACGAACTTGGAAACACTGAGAATGCAGAGGGGCAAATCCTAAGTGAAACCTTGCAGCAGACAGAAAACAGGCCAAGAAGCTCCTGCAGTGTGCTCTCCCCTTGCACAGCCTCCCTAAAGCCCAGTCTGAGCTGCTCTCCCTGCAGGCTCAGCTTTGTGTGGAGCACACACCTTGTACAAATGATCTCATCAGAGGACTGCACACCAGGTAACTCTGTCAGCTGATTGTCAGCCAGGTTGAGCTTCCTCAGGTTTATCAGCCCCCATGGGATCACAGATGGGAGGGACACCAGGCAGTTGGCAGAGAGATCCAGCTCAGTTATCTGACAGGAGATATCAATCAGCCAGTCTAGATCCACCCAGGGCAGTTTGAGGTTTGACCAGTTCACACACAAAGCCTGCATGTGTCAAAGAGAGAAGAGAAAACCACATTAGTCAAATCCCAGTTGCTTTCAGCCTGTGCTGCACCACTGGGAATCTGGCAGAGCAGAGCACAGGCCATAAACATTTTGCTCACTTTCCAATCTGCTTCTAGGAATTAACCTGATTCAGAGATGAAATCATGCCTGGATATCAGCAGCCCCTGCTGGATCTGCTCCATGATCTCACTCCAAAGACCATGAGCAAGCTCAAGCAGGGGACCTGGACTTCTTCACCAGTCCAAATTTATCCAGGGTCCAGCTTGGACAGAAGAAAAGGTGAACACATAGTGGTCATCAATGCAAGGAAACAACACAAGACTTCGTTTTCAAGATCACCTCATTGCATTCAAATTCTTGTCCTGAAATGCACATTTTAAAAATTGTATTCCCAAAATGTTTTCATAAACTTGTTGTTTTTTGACATAATTAAGCCCAAAAGAGCCTCAATGGAATGATCCTTAATTCTCCACCAGGAGGCAGCAAGAACACGACAGCAAATTTAATTTGCTTTCCAATGCCCAGTATTTAGCTCTTTGGACATTTAACCCCAAATTTAGAGTTAAAAGGAATCTATTTGGGGAAGGGAGAGAAAGAAAAGGGAAACAAAGGCCTGTCTCAAATGCTTACTCGAGCCTCAGAATTGATCATGTAGATCAGACAGTTCAAATGTTTAGGAGAATGGAACAAAGGGTGAGTACAAACAGATGCACTTTTTAGATATTGACAGTAGTTGTACTTAGTGTAGACATTGTGCTTTTCAAACCTTCACTCGTGATGCCTCAGGACAGCCCTGCAAATATGAATGGAAATATTATGCCCATTGTGCCACTGGGGAAACCAAGGCAGAGAGCAGCAGCTGTTTGTTTAAAGCTGCATCCACTGCCATGCCACAAGGCACCACTATAAAACACACCAAGCCAGCAGCAACAAGAAATCAAATTAAGCAGTCTCCACTGCTACTGCAAAATGCACAGCACCCAATGGGAGCTGCGCTGCAAAGCTTTCACTCTCACACCAAACATACCCTGCTTTACTGCTAGATTTCCCAAGTCTGCATATTTAACAGCTTCCTGCTTAGAAACTCTTGTTTTAAATTCAGTATGCAGTTTTCTGTACTTTTCTCTCACCTGTAACACATACCACAAATCCCTGGGCTTAGCAAAAAAGTACTTGTCCTTGAGTACATCAACCAATGCAGTAACAACATAACCTTACAGCCCTCTTTTAGGGGTGCAAGGAGACCTTGTGTCTGTGCTGCTCCTCTCTGCAGACTGATAACCCATCTCTATTTTGCATTTAGATTGCTGTGTATCATTTCCCTCAAAAATGCCGAGGCAGGGCCTCAGGGTATTTAATGTGATAAGGAGACACCTGTAGAATGCAGATAACGACTTCTCAACCCACAAACAAGGTTGTGAAATCCAGCACCTGCTATCAGCTCTGCGGGGTTGGTGTCCTGTATCCAAGGCAGCTTTTTGAATCCCAGCAATCAGAGTCCTCCTTCCCATCCAGAGACAAGGACTGGCAGTGTCTCTGCAAACTGGAGGACCAGTCAAACCCCTTTATCTGACTTAGGGACAGTGGACCAAATTCACCTGGTACCAGTAACCCACTGTCAGTGCAGTTACCTTAGGGGTTTGGTTGGCTCAGGACTCTGCAGTGAAAATGTTAATTAAGTGAAAGAAATTCTGACAGCAGTGCCACAAAGAGAGGGGATTTCCTCCCCAACTCATACTTAATCATCTCCACTATTTTCCCAGAAAAGCTGTTTCTCTGATGCCAAAGGTCTGTGATGCCAAACTCACAGAACTCAGTGCTCAGGCCAACCCTTCTCTGTTTGGGGCTGGTGTTGAACTCTGTGCTAAACTAGGGACAGAGATCAGAGGATGTTAACTCAGGGCAAGACCTGACTGCAAGCAGCTCACTGTTCTTCAGAAGGCCAAGGAGAACCTCTGTGGACTCCCCTTTCCTGCCAAAGGAAGAATTTCTCCATACAAGTCCCAAAGACTAAATTGAAATCTTCTACTGCAGCAATGCCAGGGGATGCACTGAGGCAAAGGACTGGAAATTGTGCAGGAGCAAGAAACCCCGCTGCTCTTGGGCAAAGGATCAACTATAAATATGAAAAATATTTACTTAAATCTGAGGCTGTCTGGTAAGGTGATTAAGACAGGCTGTTGTGCATTTCTCCTAAATGACGTGATGTGCTCCATCAGAACCTCTCCTGCTGTAGATGGGATAATCTGAGGACAAGGATCTGCTCCCTCCATCAACAACCCTGCTCTGAATCTTGTGTGGGACTGCAGCAGAGCTCTGTGCTGATGGTGATGTAAGTGAGATTACCAGGATAAAGAAATGGGAGGAGGATCCTACACGCACACGTACATTTGTATGCTTGAATATAAAATTATTGGTAAAATATTTCCTAGGGAAAACACAGCAGACAAAGCTCTTCTCTGGCGTGCAATAGGAAATTTAAATATATCTCACAGTGTACATGCTGGAAAGCTACATTTATCTCCCTGCTGACTACATCTATTCAAGTCTGGAATCTGTGCCCAGCCACTTCACTGCAAAGGCTCTCTTTGGCATTTGTTACCTGTTCCTGTAAAAATGGACCACTTCCTCTCTTTAGCAAAACTGTGGTTTGCTGTGGGTGTAAATTTATGCCAGGAAAAAACAAAAAAAAAGGAGAAACAGATATTAGAAAAATGAGATGTAACTCCTCTTGCCTGAGAAAGGGCAGCTCTGCTTGGTGCAAGGGCTGTCTGGAAGGTGTGGCAGCCAAAACCAGCTCTCAGGCACATTTTATGCATAGCTCTGCATTCACTACTGTGAAATCGACTGGAGCTCAGCTGTGCTCAAGTGTTTCCACTCAGAGATAGCACAGAAGGGACAAACCCTTTTGAAGTTCCGGGCTCACTCTGAAATGATCAGTGCTTGGTTTGCCCTCCCTGTCCAAGGGGAGAACTTTCTGACATCCAGCTGGCTGCCACACGTCCCAGTCTCCACATAATCCAGTTCTGCTTTCTCCCAGTGCAAAATCCATCTCAGGATGAACCCTCTGAGGCAGTTTGTTTGCAGCTGCCTCAAAGTCGTGGATAAAACGTTATCAGGGAGTGTGAGTGTCACTTCCCAAAGATCTGAGCTCTGCAGACAAACCAGGACAGATCCTCCCGAATCTGTCCCAGTCTGCCAAAATGAATTCAAAGAGAAAGCATTAAATAAGCAAACATATTAAAAATAAACAGCTACTAGGAGAATCAAGGTCAAGTTTCTGTGTTTTTTCTCTGCTTTTTTTTTTTTTTTTGCTTTTTTTTTAAACCAGACCCTTCTGGCAATTAGCTGATGTTTTAAGACTGCTCTCTTCTTCTTCACTCAGGGTGTGACAACAGCAAAGCTGAGTCATTTTTACAGCAGCTAAGTGAAATATTGCCAGCAAATTCACATGGAAAATAGACCTCTTCCCTGTGATTCAAACATTTATTCCAAGTTTATTCAAGCTGAATTATCCAGTTGGATTTTTTTTTCTTCTGAAAGACATTTTATCACCTCTTATCCGCATCTAGGATTCAGCTTCCTTTTGTTTATCTGTCAACAAAATTAAGAGCAGCACAAGGAGGGCTCTAAATCTGCTGATTGAACCTAAAGAATTCAAGCTCACGTATGTGGTCTGGCACTCAGGGTCTCAATGGGAACCCAGTGAGAGGGTTCTGGCAGAAAAACAGAGAATGGAGAAGTTTGTAAAGCTACTAAAACCTCTCTCCTTATTTTCACTTAACACCAAAGCAGAACCAACGGCCTGCAATGCTCCAAGCTGAGCAGACAGATACTCAACTGGATTGATTAGGGACATCTTCTCACTGCAAAATTTTTGTGACCTGATGAAAACTGTAAGCACCGAAAGCTCAGGGATCTAATGCTCCTATTCAGTGTGGGTGAAACTACATATTGAGGGGAAAAAAATTAAAAATTCCTGGTAATAAATGGCTAGAGAACAGTGTAAATAATTCAAAATACTGTGTGCTTCCCTATGAAGTAGTAACAACAACAGTGTGAGACACCTTTTTTTTTTACTGCTGAGGATCTGAAGTAGGGAAGACACTCAGCAGATCATTGCTTTGCTCATGCTCCTTGTTAACAAAAAGCCACCCAAGCCCATTTTTACCTGAACTGTCTGACACAGAAGGGTTCCCATGCTCAGCTCTGTGCCACACCAACACTCAGAGCTTGTGGCATCACCCTGCAACCAGGGGGCACAACAGAAACCTAAAGGAAGTGATGACTCTGAGGGTACAGAGGAAATCTGTGCTAAAAGCAGCCCAGCTTCTTCTCTGGAAGGCTTTGAGCCCAAAGTTGGTGTTTCCTCTCCCCAGCACACCCTGGTTCACACGATGGTGCTTAAATTGCCCCACAGGAGCTGTTGCTGGGTCTTGCACAGTGATGCCCTGATGTTTAACACCCTGTAATTTAGCATCAAAGCCATCTGCACAGCTTGTTCTCTAAAGAGCAGCAAAGTACAAGGCTCTTAGCTGACAAGAAGAATCAGCAGCCACATGGCATGCAAAGAAATTTATCAATTATTAACACAATGCCCCTTTAAAATAACATCTATTCAGGCAGATAAATGGTTACTTACTGTTTTTGCTGGAGCACTACCTGGTAGTGGGGTTGTCTCAATGAAATACTTCCTCAGAAGGTGTTTGCTGGATTCAGGACTGTCCATCAGGATGTAGGAACAGAAGAAAGCTCCATTCCGCAACAAAAACACAGCTACATCTTCATTCCCTTTGGAGAAAAGCAGATTGTTTGCTCCCTTCACCTCACGTAAATGAACCAGCAAGGAGCTGAACAGAAATCCTGTGAAATAACCACTTCTGAAAAAAACTGTGGGGGTGTGCAAAAAGGAAACTGAACTGTGTAAAGGCTGTTTCCTCCAGTGGCAGGACTCAGTTTGGTCAAACTGAGACAGCAAAGACACTGTGTAAAAGTCCTGGTTCAGGCTCTTTCTTTTTTCTCTTTTTTTTCCCCTGTCTTATTAAACTATACACACAGCTGTGCTTTGAAGTGTAAATTATTCAGCCTAAATCAAGCATGTGTGCCAGAGTGTCCATAACAATAATGCTTTTACTTGCAAGGACTCTGGATTTTTAGGGTCTTTTCCGTAGGAGTTTATAGAGGAAAGTTCACTCTCTCTCAGTATTTACAGTAATCTAACTTCACAAGGCCCTGACTTCAATTTGGCTGAGCCGAAAGATACAGAGCCAATTTTATTTTAATTCATCCTGCTGGAAATCCAGCTCCAGACGAGCCATGGATACCACCCTGTGTGTGAACAGCTCAGCCCATTCTTTGAAGGCCTGGCAGAAAAGGGGCAAAATGTGGAAGCATGGAAATACACACCTGCCTTGATGGCAGCGTAGAGGGGCAGGCGGATGAGGACGGGGAATTCGTTCTTCCTGACTGCACAACTCTCTGGGTCAGCACTGTAGGCACGGATCAGGAGCTTGACAATGTCCAAATGGCCCTGCTGGCAGGCTATGGCCAGCATCCAGTTCAGCAGCTGCTGGCAAGTATTAGGACCTACCAAAAACACACAAAATGTGACTTAGTTGGTGCCCCCGGGATGTGATGTGCAAGGAATAGCCACAGATGTGGCTGTGCAATGGGGTTTGGGAAAGGGTGAAGCTCCTGAGGACAAAACGAACAGGTTACACTGCAAAGGTGTGTCAGAGAAAGGTCCTAAGCTGGTCAGGCACGAAGTTTTCAGCTTTGCTTAACTGTTCTTCTTTACCCACCCAGCTAATGGGTAAAATTTTTTGTCTGTCCCTCACCTAAGCACTCATAAGGCAGCAACAGTTCTGCTAAAACACCAGCAGATAAACCCCAAACAGGGATGATCAGGACTGTCTTTGCATCCAGATCCAAACAGACTTTAGATTCAAACACCCAAGACTGGCCACTTCTTCCAAGTTCATGAGAGGGGATAAAAAGAACGGGGAAAACCAGATGGGTTGTCATGTTATTCGATGAGTAATGCAAAAATAAATGCCTCAGTCAACAACAAAAAAAATTGTTTTAGCTTGTTTTCACTGCAACCTGAAGTCTCCCACAAAAACTTTCATTTCCCCTTCAAGTATTTCATTTTGGGTCAACTCTTTACTATCACTTCATAGTAAAGTCAGACAAATGTCAGTTAAGGCTAAAAACTAAAATACCATGTTCTGATTTCTGCATGAATTTGCTGATGTTTTAGTCATAATGTTTTCCTGTAGACCACCACTTTCCTGCAGGTGTGCCTAATTCTGGGCATGTAACTAAAAGGATAGAATTATTTCTGCTAACAATAAGAAGTTCTCAAATCTCCCCTGATTCCCTGTACCACCTCCATATACTTTACAAATTCACATCCTCTCTGAAACACTTACAGGAACATCCACAAGCCCAGGTTTTACATGTCAAGGCTTTTTTGCAGCTTATCCATGTGGAAATTACATTGCTCTTTGCATTCTTAACAACTCCACTAAATCCCTCAACCTCCTGCAACAAAAAATGGGCTCCACTTAAGCTGTGAGCCACAAGTAGCTCTCACTGTTCCAGGGAGAATGACTGCAGTGCAACAGCCAAATTGCAAATTTATGCAATTTATACCTAAGCCCTGTGATTGGTTTCTGTGTAACTTCCCAAGACAACAGTTGGAAAGTCCTGCATAAAAATTTCTGAAAGCTGCTGTTTGTACAGAGCTCCTCCCCTGACCCCTCCAAAGCAAGAGTTGGAGGGAATGTGGTCACTTCTAAATTGAGCTAAGTTTCCAGAAACTACTTAAGTCACTTTTCATTACTCAGTGTATTATATTAATATAATTTAATTTCTGCTACTAGGTTACTCAGCTTCCTTTCTGGCTGAAGGAAATACTACATTTAATTGCATCCCCCAAACTGGAACATTTATTTTGCTTACCAGTGCTCCAACAGGACACCAAATAAGCAGGTTTCCCAACAGGTTATTCCTGTTCTCAGTGAGGCCACTGGCAACTATTTAGTCCCAGAGGGGAGCTAGAGCTACCTTCAGGTTAAATATTGCAGAAGGCAGCTTAGCTCTTCTGTTATTGCAGTGTCTGAGGTCAAGGATCTGCCCAAGGTGTTCTGCAGGACCTCTGGACCCCAAATCCATCGAAGATCCCAGGGAGAAGCAGCTGCCAAGCTCACAGAACACTGAGAAAGCAACAGGGACCCAAACACAGCTCCTGGTCCTGAGTCAGAGTTGTGCTCTGCTCCCACTCTCACTGCTTCCTTAGGAATTGTGTCTGAGTCCAAAAATGTCTCTGCTCTGAAATAATTACTATAATAAAATTTAAGTAAACTATAATTATTATTCTGAAGAAGGAATTTCCCTGAAAGTCAAAACAAAAAGAAGAAGAGAATGAAGTGAGTGCCAGCTGTGCACACTAAGTGTCCCTGACCAGTCAGGCCAGCACCAGTGAGATCGTTGGATCAGCAGTGGGATGATGCTGTATCCTGAAAATCCCCTAATTTCTCTGTAGGGTCTGGGATGTTACTCAGCTGTGAGGCCTGACAGGAATGAACTGTCTCAACAGCATCTTCCTCCACTTCCAGTTTGAAAACATGGAATATTTTAA
>WEKY01016250.1:0-34194 GCA_013390045.1 Picathartes gymnocephalus
ATTTCCCCGAGGTATATGAATAAGCTGTCTCAGTCACTGTTCTGCATTCTGCTCCACATTGTCTGTTGTGGTACTATCGAGGGGATTTTGCTTGGGGTCTCAAGCAGGACACAGAGTAGGTTGGATGTACCTGGTAGGTATCCAACATGTTCCAGTGTCCGTAGAGACACAGGCGTAGCCCTGCCCCCATGTAATGAGATTCCAGGGGCTTCCCCATTTATTGGTGAGAAGGTCTTACACTGTTACCTTGGGTTTGGGTAGCTCAGTGTCACTAGATGATTGCAGTGCCAGAAAGTGATTTAAGTGGGTTCTGGGAATTTTCTAATATTCTCATATGATTTAATGTGTAGATAGCTTTAGCCACTCTGTTCTGTGGACACGAAAGGAGGTCTAGTAGTTCCTCTCTGTCACAGTCCACTCTAAATACTTGAAGAAAATGTTCCCATATCTTGATGGCCAGGGGTTCCAGTCAAGAGAATAATCCTCTCAGGTTGGTTTTATTCTGAGGATCAGTGGTAGAAATTCAAAGGTCTCCTCCTGTTCTGAAGGCAGAAGTTCCTCACACGGGGCACCATGTGTTACCTAATGGGGACCTGGGAGGAGAAAGAACAACACTGACCATCAGTGTGGTTGCCAGATGGAAGAGAGATTTATTAGCTGGGAGCCCCTTTATACAGGGAAGATTCAAAAGCTCCCGCCTTGCCTCCTGCTTGGCTTGGGTTATAGCCTGGGCAGTTCCTTGGCCAGTGACGCATGCTGTATCTGATTTGGCAGAGGCCAGGGGCACAGACAAGATGTATATTGCAACACTCAATAACAGACAAAGGCATTGTTTGTGAGTTTTGAGTCATTATTTGTGCATTACTGAAAGTTAATCTTTCACCTACTCCTAGATTAGCCTAAATTGATAAAAGCTTGTGATTATTTCTTGATTTATTCTTTGATATTTTTTAAAAGTCAAATTATTTCCATATCTTTATGGAAAATTCCTCTACAGCTGTGGGTGGAAGAAATGAAACTGGTTAAGTAATTCTGAATTCATTTTAGAAAACTTCTCTTTTGCTACATAGAAGCATATTTATGTTTTTAATTAAAAAACAAAGAGGCTATAAATTGCTGGTCAATTTTACAATGTTCTGTCACCTCGCATTAATGCAAATATAGAAGATATGTTTCATAAAATAAATACATGGAGCAAGGGCTCACGTGGCATGCTGATAGTCTCTCCTTTTACAGTATCTAGCACAACGTATCTGTAACCTATTTGATGTCTCTCAGCTCTATGGCAATATAAATTTTAATAAATTCCATCAGTTAAAACCTGATGTTCAGAGAAGGATTACTAAACAGGTACTTACATAAGCATTATCAGAGAGTTGTACCTATTTTATATAACTGATCAGTCATTAAATACAATAGGGAAAAGAACAATACACAGGGGACTTGCATGGCATTTTGCTTTTTTATATGTAGACTAGCAACTCAGGTAGTATTCAGAAGAGACACAAAGATTATAATAATCAGATTTGCTTTTTCAGTGTTGTCACCGTTACTGGGTTAGCTGCACATCAGATCCCTCCTCAGTCTCTCCCTGTCTCACGTGGGCCTTGCTGAATGGCAGGTGAGCTGCTCCATTGCCCCTGAGGTTAAATCTTGCAGCTCTTTGACTCACAGCCTTGTCCCCAGCTGCAGAGGACTACCCAGCCAGCTGTGCCTCCACAGCAAACTGTGCTGAATTTAGTGCTTGAATGGGACTATTTTTTTGGTTTGACTTTCATAGTAGATGCAATGACTCAGAACAGTTTTTCAACACAAAAGTGCAGCACTAAGACTATATGACAATAAAAAATGTCCTGAAACTAGAAGCAAATGAGTAAAGGTTATGTGATCTAAAATTTAAGTAGATCTAACTCATGTCAGATACCATCCCTAGAGGATGGAAAGTCTAACTCTATTCCTCTTTTCTCTCTTCCTTCTCTTCCCTTCCAGAGCTCAAGATTTTTCAGATGTGTAAAACCCCTCAGAGCAACTGAGCTCCTAGTTATTTCTCAGCAAGATGCTCCAAAAGGGACACATGAAAACCATTAAAAAATACTATTTTGTCTACATTTTTTCCATCTTAAAATCTGCTTAAATCTGAAAAATTTGCTACATGGTCTCTCAAACAATGCCCATCAATGTGAGTCAGCTCAAAAATCTGAAAAAATAGAATTTAAACAACCCTACAAAACAAAATTAGACATAGCCTTTTAATAAGTAGGTTTAAAAAATGCCCAAATCTTAGCATGATAAAAGTCAAGAGGATAAAAGGTTTTGTTAGGTTCAGACACATGGCCATTGTTTCAAATTGAAATTATCAAGGAATATTAGCCCACATTTCTTCAGTTACAAGATTTCTGTTTAATCATGTACAATGCATGGAGGTAAACCCACAAAACATAGAATTCAGTGTCTGGGAGCACCACCTCACTCCACATGATTTCTAAAAGTGAGGAAGGCAGCCTTCTGCAAAGGTCATAGAAATGAACTGAGGCTAGCAAAGATGGGAACAAGACACACATCTGTGATTTATTCTTCAGGGTTCTAAACAGTGTAGTGCCAGAATGACTGTTTCAGGTTCTCTCTTGATAGAGGAAGGGAACCCTGATGTATCATTTATGCAATAGCCATGAGGTCCCCTTCACCTCACCTTGCAAAGGACACACAATGGATCATAATTTATTTACTAGTGGACCACATAGACTTTTAAACTATTAGACTGCTCAAAGAACATTTGTAAGAGAAGGCAGAAAACCCATTATTCATATCTGCATGGTTTGGTACAACCCAGTATCCTTTTTGCAAAAGGTGACTGGCATATAAAAATTTTGAATTGTTGCCCAAAATGCAGATTCTTCCATAACTGATCATTAATGTGTTTCTTGTACCTTCTTCTGAAAAGTCAGTATTGGCTGCTGTCAGGGATAGAATAATCTATTAGGCAAATTCATACCGATCCAGAGTAATGTGGTGATTCCTAAATGTTGTTTTTGCTAAACTGAAAGCAGAATATTAAGTATTTATTTAAAGAGAAAGGAAAGCAGCTTTTAATGATATCCTATGGAGTTCACAGATGAGCATGTTTGCTATTATTGCTATTGTTCCTTTGTGGATACTCCTGATGCTCATTGTAAGATCTAGTAATTTTTCATTCCCTGTGCTTGGCTGTACCTCTTGTGTTATTTCAAACAAAAAACACAAAGCACTGACCCTCCAGAAACAGAATGTCATTTTGGATGACAAATTCTGTCATCATATTTTTGTAAACACACAGTTTAAAAGAGTTAAAATAGATATACAGATTGCAATGATAGTATTCCTAAATGTGCCTGCAGGAACATCAGGTAGGTGCAATGAAGGAAGAAAAATGTTGCTGTTTTAGGGATAGCACCTTGAATTTAAAGACAGGGCTGCAGCTGAGGACTGCAGGATGTAAATTCAGTTGTTAAACTGCTCGTTTATATATATTTAAAAGCAGAGTCTATAATTCAGAAAAGCACCATACATATTCTTAAGTACCTTTTTACTAGAAAAGAGGGAAGGCTTTTCACCACATGCCTTCCATGATTGACGGCGGTCAGTGAGAAGAGTCTGTTGCAGTGAGAAAAGTGTACTGGCAGAGCTGAGGTATTTGACTGAAGCAGCTATGCTGGCAGCTACTCCCAGCATTGACATATATTCTTTCCACTTATATAACTAATTTCTTTTATAGGATGTGGCTTTACTAATTGTACAACACACGTGCATCCAAATCTTACTGCAATTGTACAGATACACCAACAGCTTTGTCCTAACAAAGAGCTGTAAAAGGCCTTTTCTCAGTTTGCCAGTAAGGAGACTTTGCAGAACTAGAAACAAAGAAATAAAAGCACTGAAATATAAATATGCTGTTATTTAATGCCAGCTGAATTCCAAGGATAACTGAAAATAAAATATACAGCAGGCTGCATTTCATTGGGGAAAATCTTTCAGTTGCCTGATGGAATTTTCCTACAGAACAATAAAACACATATCTGTTAAAAGATGAATGGCCAAATTTGCGTGATTTACAAATGCCAGGATTCACAAACTCATTTTTTAACTCCCTGGTTCTCAAGTCAGTCCTGCTGTAGAGAAGTGGGCTCGATGCCAGCCCAGCCATGTGCCCCAGTGCCCTGGCACACGCCAGTTGCACACCAGCCTGCACCCACCGGCAGACACACGTTCCCCCTGTGGCATGGGAAACAGTCAATGTGCTCCTGGGAGAAGACTGTTTGGAAACAAGCCTACAAAATTATCAATGTATCCTGGCCTCATTCCCAGTTTTCACTTGAGGTCCCTTTAGTGAAATGCAGTCAGTCATGGAGCAGCTTGGGACAGTGGACGAGCAGTCCTTATGTGTCACAGAGACGCAAAAGTTCATCTGTGACACTGTAGGACTTGTATAATGCAGATCTTATGGTTTCCTTCTGGCATCAAACCTCTAGAAAGACCTGTGATGCACAGAAAATATAGACTTTATTTAGAAAATAGCTCCCACTTCAGGAATAACAGTGGCTTGGATGAAATCAGCCATAAATGCACTTATGCAGTCACTGTATTCTGGAAGTGGTTTCATACAAAGCATTAAAGAAATTATCACTTTAAAAATTCTTTGCAGTATCAACAATTTCCATACATCCAATTTACGTGAGTGCTTTTGTCACAGGCAATTCATGTAATCTATTTTATTTTTCTGTTCACTATGTGTTTATGGGACTATTTTTTGTATAATAAATATGATACAGTTTGAATAAAGTGTTATAATTTTATAATTTTCTGCATTGTCAATCAGTCTTGGGAGTTGTGATGGAAACATTGTCAGGTTTTAGTGTATTTTAATACTTCAGAAAGGTTTACAAATTTTTCTGACAAATACCCTGAGATTAGCTCTGTTAGTTATAGCCTTGTGCTAAAAACACCAAGACTGGGGGTTCAATCCCTGTATGGGCCATTCACTTAAGAGCTGGAATTGATGATCCCTGTGGGTCTGTTCCAACTCAGAATATTCTGTGATTCTGTGAAACATTAGTTTAACATCTTGAAGAGATGCAAAACAATAAAAAATAGAAAGAACTCATGAGCAAGGAAGACACAATTTCCAAGGAAGGTATGTACCTATAGAAGTAAAGAAAGCTGTAAAAGAATAGATATTATAAACTGGAGTAATGTTTCCAACGATAGAGTTAATGGCACACATAATCGCAGATTCACAGAACCCTTGGGGTTGGGAGAGACCTCTAGAGATAATTCAGTCCAGGTTGCTGCCAAGGCAGAGTCACCTGGTGCAGGTGACACAGGAATGCATCCAGGTATGTTTTGAATGTTTCCAGAGAGGACCACTCCACCTGGGCAGCACACCTACCTCCCTGGGCAGCCCTGCCACCCTCAATGTAAAGAAGCTCTTCCTGATGTTGAGTAATAGAACTTACTGTGTTTTATTCTATGGCCATTAGTACTTCTCCTGTCTGTACATGTAATGTCTATACAGACAGACAGACGGTATTATCTTTTCATTTCTATTCCTACAAATGCAACAGAACCATGCAGATAAATTGGATGGTTGGATAGTGCCACCAAAAGTCCTTCCTGAAACTGACCTCTCTGGATTTTGACAAAGCCTGAATATTCTGAGATTGGAAAATAAGGACAAAAACAAAATGCTTTGTAAAAAACAATATTCAAAGAAGGTTCTTCTTAAAAGATAAGAACATTTGCTTCTGCTTTATTATTTCAATTTCCATATAATAAATTATATCAAACACAGAATGCATTGACCTTTTAAAAAAAAAAATTTAATGACTTCCTGTGAGACTGGATTAGAGATTACATCCAAAAATATCCCTTGTGAAACCTTCCAACTTTGTTGACCCAGCACTGCCTGTCAGAAAGTCTGTTCTGCAAGTATTTCTTAATTAGCTGTAGCCCCACATATCACCTGCACCTTAATGGTGAAAAAGGGAAATGGCAGCATTCCCCCTGCTATGGCAGGTGTATACCATGCAGGTGGACAAGCAAGTAGGCAATCAAACATAGTTTCATTCTTTTCCTTCACTCATAACAAATAATGATAAGTCCAAGTTACTCCCCAAATACAGTGTCCCAATGCCTGTTTAACCACTGACAAAGGTAACTCAAGTACTAAAATCTGTTTCATTTCTAGTTTTCTTTGTCAAAGTCATAATGACATCTGAGCCACCAGAACACCACTTTCCTTTTTTTTTTTTCTTCTGTTATACAGCAGCAAAAGTTGTCATTCCCAGGGATATCAGACACCTGATATCCCTGTGAAGGCCTGTGAAATGACAGAAGTAAATACTGGGACAGAGAAGTTGGTCTTTGGACAGGACTTAGAGTACTGGAAAAGGTTTTCATATCATTAGACCCTTGAGGGAGAAGTAGGAGTGGAAGAAAACTGGTAATGAGGAAGAGCTTTAGGAAGGAGAGCAATTTATAGTCTATCTTCTCCCTCAAACTTGGGACTAGATGAAAGAGTGTGTATGAGACTTAATATAGAGATTTAAAGGAGTGTAGGTAGATGGGATACCACAGCTCTTCACTACATTGGGATTAAATTATCCCAGAGCAATGACCTTAATAGTTCCTTTATTAAAAAAAAAAAAAGGCAAAAGCAAACATAGACTAAACAAGTAAATTTATTCCCCCTGCTCTGAAGGATGCATGGCTGATTTTAGTGTAATTTCTGTAGGCTCTGTATGCCATTGAGAGAATTGAGAAAGACACAGAAGGTGTGTAAAGGAGTGTAACAATGTAGAAAGGACATAAATTATCTGGCTTTTCCACAGCACATCATCAAATAACAGCTGTTTGGTGGTGGGGTCACTCATTGACATGCTGAGGAGATCCAATATACTTTCTTCCCACTTGTGAGCACATCAGAACTTTTAAATTATCATAGATGTCATTGTATTTGATTACGCATCCTATGAAAAAAGAGGGCACTGGATTTTACTGGAATACAGTACCTTTGGGAAAGTCATTCACAGAAAGTTTAAATTGAAGTTCCTTCAGTTTCACAACCATGAAAACCATTGCAAAGTGGATCCCCCTCTTCTGCTGTTGCTTTCTCCCCCAGAAAGTACAGAAAGATCACAGTTGCTGTAGCACTGAATCGTTACGAGAGAGGGTGGTATAAATGGCCTCGCCATGGCACTCTGGCTGAAAATACCATCGAAAATGTGGAAACACCCCTAAAAAATTCAAGGCACGTCATTACCATTTTTATCAGTGAATTTTGAATGAAACACATGGTCTCGGCCCAGACATGCAACATCTAGAGTTTCTGTCTCTTTCTGGAGACCTAGATCTAATTTAGCACAGGCGAACACATAACACAGACTTTCGTTTTTATGCTCTCATGCTGCATTCACTCAGTTGTAATAATCTGACAATAGCAATGTAGAAAGGCCATAAAGCATCTGGCTTCTCTGCAGTCTATCAGTAAACTATAAATGTCATAAGAATTGCTTAATACTAGGAAAAGGATGGATGCACAAAGTTCCCATTTTTGTAGCCTTTACCATCTTGAGGAAGTAATACTGGTAGGAGAGAAAAGAGAATATCAGCCTTCACCCAAATATGAAGGCAATCTTGTTTCAGCAAAATGCTCCCTCTAAAATATTTGGGGATTTTAGTCTAAAAGTTTCTTTTATTTTATCTCAAATACCATTTAACAATATAAACCTATACACAGAGATGTCTTAAGGTGTTATTTTTGGTACCAGAAAATTTAGGCTTTGGTCATACAGGAAGCTTTCTCAGTGCCAGTGTAGTTAGTTATATTGATACCGGTAACGGTTAGCTCTTCTGGACTAACTCTCCTGTGCCAGCAGTTACCTGGAATATGAGTATTTTAAACCTTTTCAGATAGCTTGAAAAGTGCTTCCCAAGTGGCACTCTGAAGGAATTGGAGGCAGGCCTGTGCCCATAGAATAAACTAATTTTAAACTCTTGTCCCATTTATATGACTTTCTCATGTAGAAAAGCCCCTGGGACAAAAGTGCTTTAAAATCTATTCCATAATACTTACTTCAGTATAATCATTTGTAAATGCGAAGAGTGTCCACGTGAGGATTTCGTGGTGTGACCCTGGCCGGATGCCGGGCACCCACAAAAGCCTCTTGCTCACTCCTCTGCAGCTGGACAGAGGACAGAAAATATAATGAAGGGTTCATGAATTGAGATAAGGACCGGGAGAGAGATCACTCATTAAATACCATCATGGGCAAAACAGGCTCAACTTAGAGATACTAAGTGAATTTATTATTAACAAAATCAGAGCACAATAACGAGAAGTAAAATAAGCCCTTAAAAACATCTTCCGCCCCCAACTCCTCCCTCCTTCCCACCAACAGTGCAGGGAGTAGGGGTTTACAGGTCAGCTCATCACCCGTGGTTTCTCTCACTGCTCGGGGAGAGAAGTCCTCTCCCTGCTGCACCGTGGGGTCCCTCCCACAGGAGACAGTCTTCTGTCAACTTCTCTGATGTGGCTCCATCTCACAAGCAGCAGTCCTCCCAAAACTGCTGCAGTGAGAGTCCCTCTTCCACAGGGTGCAGTCCTCCAAGGACAGGCTGCTCCAGCCTGGAAGCAGGGCCCTCTCTCCATGGGTCTCCCACAGGATCACAGCCTCCTCCAGGCATCCACCCGCTCTGGCATGGGCACCTCCCCCAGGGGCTGCGGGGGGATCTCTGCATCCCCCGTGGATCCCCACGGGCTGCGGGTGGATCTCTGCATCCCTCGTGGATCCCCACGGGCTGCAGGGACACAGCTGCTTCACCACGGCCCTCACCATGGCCTGCAGGGGAATCTCAGTTCTGGAGCCTGGATCACCTCCTCCCTCTCCTTCTGCGCTGACCTTGGTGTCTGCAGAGTTGTTCTGCTCACATGTTCTCACCTCCTCCTCTGTCAGGAATCAAAACTACGCTACAAACTTTGTTTTGATTTTCTTTTTAAATATGGTCTCACAGAGGTGTTACCATCATCTCTCATTAGCCCAGCTTTGGCCAGCAGTGCGTCCAACCTCAGAGCCATCAGGGATTGGCTGTGCTGGACATGGAAGAAACTTCTGGAAGCTTCTCACAAATACCACCTCTGTGGCCCCTCCACTACCAAGAACCAGGCTGTGCAAAACCAACACACCCGAAATAGCAAGTTCACTCAATATGCAAGTGCTTACGTATGTGGACACTTGTAGATACTTTACCCTTTCACATGTAATGAAGGCAGCAAGGCATTGTGGACTGTGGTTCCAAGGAGGAGACACTGAGGAAACTTAATGAGGGCAAACCCTGATGAACAATGTGCTGAAATGAATTAGGCTACCTAAAATGTCTTCACATATCCAAGTTTTGTATGTATCAACAAGGGACTGAATGAAGTAATGGAGTTTCTCTCCTAGTACTGGGAATTTCAAGCCTTTGATACATCCCTCATAGACACTAAGAAAAAAATTGGGTAGTCACTGAGCAAGAGTCAAAGAATTGCTCTGGATTAGACACTGGCAAAGTAACAAAACAAATAGTCAATTTTCACCTTGGCAAAGCCTCTATGCTAAATCAGTGCTGGAAATATTAATCAATAAATCAGGAATTAAAGAATGGCAAGATGTAATCGCTCTTGTAATGAAAATAGCAATTAACAACAATATTTGCATTTGACTCAAAGCTCTGAGGATAATAAAGGCTGTAAGTGCCTGTAAAGAATCCCACTAGTAGACAAATCGGAAGCACAGTGGCAGATAAAATCTGATCCCAATACCATCATGACGTTTCAAGGGATTAACTACATCAAATGTTATTTATAGCTGTCTCAAAGAGGGAAATCACAGCACTTCTCACTGCCATCCAGAGCCTGGCTCTCATCTGTGAGTGCTGCAGTGGCCCAGAGGCCACCCCATCTCCGGTATGTGGGATTCCCATGGAAGGGCACGAGGAGCACAAGCCTGGAGGGAGCAAGGGAGGATTTCCCTGCTGCAGTGCAAATGCGTGGGCCACCCCTCTGTGTCCCTTAGCTATAGAGGAATATGGGTGCCACTGCTTCAGGCTTTCTGATAGGAGTTAAGAAATTTTCTTTCTGAGTATACTATTCTATCAGGTGACTTTGATACTTTCTCCTGTATTAACTAGCCTCAGCCACTACACAGACTCAGAGGGAAAAGCTATGCCATTAATGCCACATTCCTCTGATTAGGAGGATGACGTGGAAATGTCCCAAGTCCTCAGGGACCAGAAAATTGATGCCAGAAGTCGTTCTGATGCCAACTGGTAGCAGCAACCCAGACTTGTGCCATTTAGACTGAGAGACATGCAAGGGAAACAGTCAAAATCTGACAGTCTGGGACAGGCTAAAGTGCATTTTCTCCTAATTAAAAACGGAGACAAAGTATTAGTCTCTAGTTCTTTTGGTGGTCCTTTGATTTGGGACACCTGAAGAGGGTTATAGTTTTAGAAGAGGAGTGCTCAGCAGCTTTGAAAAATCCAAACCCTGCAATCCCCTGAGGTGGGAAACCTCCATCCCTCCATTACCTGCCACATCCCTACCTGTATATTAAAATGTGAATCAACAACCTGGAAAAAGAAAAATGTCAAAGGGCTGAGAGCAGTAAAAAATACCTTGAGCTTACAGTCAGTAAAATAGTCAAAGCACAAGTTCCCCAGTTTTGGGGATTTTATCAGCATTTGATCTCGCTACGGTATGTACATCTGCGTAGGAATTGGAAAATTAAAAAAAAATACACACATATTCATTTATTGGCAAAATAACAAAACAACCCCCCCCTCAAAGCTTATAAATATTCTGAAAGTATGCATCATCTATAAGAGAGCAAAGTGCCCCCTCACTCTCCACTGCACTTCCTAATGCCTCTATCTTTTCCCTGGCCTGAGAAAGTGTGGGTTCCCCGGTGCTGCCCCAGCCCACGCTACCCAGGAGGGCATTGCTCCCACATCCCAGTGGCACTGCCCTGGGCAGAGCCACCACGGGCAGCAGCTGCGTGGCAGTGAGCAGTGACCCGACACAGCACAACGCTGCCGGGAGAGGCGGGCAGGAGGGCGCAGCTCAGCACAGCTGAGAGACAGGAATTACAAACATTGCCATGTTAGATTGTGCTGGTCCCCTCCACAGACCCTATACGAGAAAGAGCAGCAGGGTTTGGTCTAACATGGGACATTGAACACAGGACAAGTTGGATTTTCAGGGCCACATGTTGAGAGGATTCAAAAGTATGAGAGAAATACTAGCAGCACGACTAGAAAAGCTCAGGAATATGGAATGGGGAAGAGGGTGGTGAAGCAGCTCAGGGCTAATGGGGAGGAGGGAGGAAGAGAGTATAGAGGGAATAGGAGAGGATGAAAAAAGCTTTTGTCATAGTCCAAATACCATGGTCAGAATAATAGTGCTCTCAAGGGAGACCGAGATTTTTTTACACAGCATTAAAATGAAGCATTAGATAAAGTTTGAAGAAAAATGCCAGAAAAAGCCATGAATTAAATGACGCCCATCTGTTTCCTCAAAGAATGCAAAGAGGATGGATCCCCAGCTGTTAATCATCATATATAAGATGGTGGTGTTTAATTGAGTTCAGATTTTTACAAAAACCCATACGTATTTGGCTTGTGATAGAGGCAGGGAGGACTTACCTCTCAGCTATATTTTTAAAGCTATGTCTTAGGAGAACCTTTAACAGAGATCTCTGTGACCAAAACATTAGCTGAAATTTATATATTGATTATAGTTAAAGTTTTGAGTTCAGGAACTAAAAGCAGTTCTGCTTGTTAGTAGTCCAACTTTTGTTAATTAATTTAGCAATTTTCCTAGCTTTATATGCCAGGACAATATCTAATGTAAATATGCCATTAAAAAAATATCCTTTCCTTGCAGAAAAGGAAAATATCCTTTCCTTTTCAGCGTGCAGGAAAGAAAGGTTTCCACAGAAGAACTATGATGGTTCCCGTGGTTATTCCTCCAGCTGTGTGTTTCACCTTTTGCAGAGGTTACCTCTCTGGCAGAAGAACAAGCAGGAAAGGAGGACATGAGTGCCTTGGCCAGCCCAGCTTGCATGGGGAGAGACCGGGAATCTCAGCTCCCACACCAGGCACTCCCCGTAGCAGCTGAAGCGTTGACACGCGATCTCTTCTGCCAGCTCTGTTATGGCGATGTGATTTCCAGCAGGGAGAAAATTAAAGATAGCTGGGGACTGAGCCATAAAAACCAATTCTGCGGTTCATGGACATTTGTTCTTAGCACTTGCTCATTCATTCATTTGTAGGTGTTTTTTTTCATTTCAGGTGTTTGGGTTTATTTTTTTTTAATTAATTAAAAAACATTTACATTCTTGTCTATATAGGCAAGAAATTCCTCTGCACAGGTCTTTTCTATAAACACATTTTGCTAAAAGAAAACATTTTATAAATTAAAGTTAACCTTTGCATTGCCAAGATAAAAGATGTTTTTTAGAGAATTACTATCTCAATAGAGGTGAGGTGGTCTTCATTTGGACTCATTTCATCCAGTTAAGTAATTGTAACTGAAGAATCTAACACCAGGCAATTGATGGATATTTAATTACAATTTGTTCGTCTACAAAAGAATGGCAACATGGTTAAAAACACACCTTTTCTCAGGGGAGAGTGTAGTAGAGTTCAGAAAATAAATTGAATTATGGCAGCTAATGGGTTACAACGCTTCAGCTCCAGTAACTCCCTGCATATTCTCCTGCAGGGAAGGACACATGTCTCTCCTCAACCCCTGTGTCTCTCCTCAATCCCTGGTAAAACCCCTGCATAGCTGGGCTAGGAGAAGGCACACAGACCAGGAGGGCACTGGACACTGCCAGATGGACACTGAGAGGCTGAGCTCTGACTCCTCAGCACCTTGCTGAACCACCAGAAACCAACACAAAGACAAGCCTTGTAATCTAGAGTGTTTGGACTCAGCTACACTCATTGGTTAGATCCATTAGTCCAACTTCTATGAAAATGGTTCTGCCAATTAGATTAGACTGGTTTACATATGGTTTACAGAGACTTAATGGAAACCTTTAGGAGGTGGGGGAGAAGTGTTTTCGACCACGCTTGGCATAACAAAAGTGCCTGAAGGCAAAGTGGGTGATGCCAGAATGGAAAAGCTGCTCCCCCAGTGAAAATAAGCAAGGGACATAGTGGATCTATACTTGAAAATTCTGAATAAGCTGTCTTCCTCAAAAGGATGCTTTAACTTTAGCCTGGATATGGGAATTTTTGACTGAAGCCTCTAAACTCATGCTGTATGGAAAACTGGAGGGCCCAATGATTTCTCTACCTTTAAAAACTTATATTTGTTCATAACGGAATTAGGGGAAAGAAAAGTGATCATGAATTAATTTAAATATGCCCAGTAAGACATATTATTATTAACAAATTATTGTTTGTTTAACTGATATGTATAGTGTATATGCACTAACATGCTTACATATTTTTGTGAAAAATTGCAGATACAGAAGAAATTGCATTTATCCTGTACCTTACCACAGTATTTTGTTCACTAAATCATCTCCACCATGATCCTGTCCCCAATACAAATCCACATATGTAATATGTGCTATAATATGTGGTGGCAGAACATAATTTTATACATCAGTCTTAAAGCTTTTAGCAATGTAGCCACAGGAGAGGTATAGAAATGCTTGTCACATCCAGGCCAGGAGCCTGGAGACAGGTGATGCCGGCACCTTTGCTCCTCCCCAGCTGGAGCTCCCTTAGGAGAGTCGCTGTTTAAACAAATTCAGGCAAATCCTTCCAAAAGGCACTGAAGAGCTGAAGCAGAGCTGAAGAGAAGGGGAAAACTGCAGCTCCTTCCCAGTCATCCTGCAGAGCAGGGCCTGGGATGACACACTTGGTCCCCACCGCCTCCCCCTTGCAGCAGCACCCGCAGCAGGTGCAGGAGGGCATCTCACAGGCTCGCAGGGGCCCGGTGTCAGCAGCTTTCTGCTCTGATAAAGGTCAGGAGTGCTCACTCCCGGCCGGCGCTGCGCCGCCAAGGTTCACTACCCGGACTCTGCTCCAGGGAAAGGCAAGAGGCACTGCAGGGCACATATGCTTTTGTTTATTGAACTCTGCCTGCCCGTGACCCACTTGCTGCTGCCACTCAGACACGCTTTCTCGTCCCAAAATACCAGCATGGTGTTTTTCCTCTATCAGCCTCAAGTTTTTCCAAGTGCATGCAATATTTAAAATTAATACATAAAATGAATGCATAAGATTTAGTTACATTTAGTTCTGAAAATGTCAATATTTTTTCTTCCTATGGCTATGCAGCCTTTTGGGGATAGGAATTAGGTGGGCTTTTTTCCAGTTTATATTATTTTTCCATCATTTTCAGTTTGACTTTAGACTCTGGCAATCACATAGCCCAGCACAACATTGCCTAGAGACAATCAGAATTTCATCCCCTGATTAGAAAATGGGCTGAAAAACACTACATAAGCTTAATTATGGAAATTCAAATTTCTCTGATACAGTGGAAATAAACAGGTAGAGACAGAGAAAGTGAGAGAAGAAAGGTGAGGAAAAAAAGGCTTCCCCCTCCAAGACCCAGAAATGATTATTTGGACATACTAGCCCTTAACAGTTTTATATGTGATATAATAGTGATAACTCTTTTTATCACACTAATCCTGTATATTTGAGCCATTTTCATATTATTTTCAGCCCCAACTGTATTGGAGAATGGTTGAAAGAAAAAAGGTCCATATAAAATGTTCAAGACCAGCCCCCTGGCACTATTGTAACCCGCTGATAATTTCTTTGACATGTCTCATAGACCCTCAATAAAAAAGGAGGAAGAATGTGCCACAAGAACCTGTGGTACTACTTTTAAAATTCTGTCTGCAAACTACCAATTTACAGTGAGAAGGGAAAAACCCCAAAACTAAAGTGATAAAAATCTGTGATTATTATTATTATTATTATTATTATTATTATTATTAACCTTCAAATCCTAAAATCATCATTCTGGAACAGCAAAGACCTATCATTTAATCTTCACTCTTTTAGCTGGTCTCAGTATAGTACTTAATTTCTGATAATATATCACATATGATAAACACGAGTTAGAGTAAGTATATGAATAGTGGTTTAACACATGAGCTAATATTAAAGGTAGTTTAGGTCAATTTAGCATTAAGCTAAGTTATAGGATTGAAAATGTGAGGGGCAAGATGGATAAAATGGGACTTTCTTTGGGTATAAAAAAGCAGCTTTTTTGGCAAGTAGCCAACAAAGACAGGTTTTTTTTTTTTGTCTTTCCCCATCTGATATAACATGGATTGATTGTATCTAACTAATTTGTATAGATTTAAAACTTCTGTTTACTGACCAAGATAACCAAAAATGGTATCAGCGTTCCATGTTCAACTTTCCCTTGAAAGTTTCTTTCTGAACATAAGTTAAGTGAACACTCAGAGGAGCAATTCCTTTCTTAGTTCTTTTGAAATAATCTTAATTTTGATCTTCAGTATGTCCCTCTGTTTTATACTTTTTCTTCTCATTTGTTTTAGCATTATCATTATTGGTATTTTTTTAAGCACTGTTGTATATTAATTCTCAATGTCAAACTGGTATTGCATTAATTTTTGTTTATCTACTGTGTTACATGATTTAGCTGCTAAATAAAACTCTTTTCAATTGCTATTATGAAAACCTCTTTTGGTTTCTTGAACTCCTCTCATTTCCCACATAATATCTCAGGGTCAACAGGAAAGGGAAGCAGAGACGACTGAAGTTGGTGCATTTTTGCAATCTTTGCATTGACATGGACACAATAAACTGTCCTTACTGCAAAAAGGAAATTCCTCAGTGTGACAGTCAGTCTTTGCTGCTCTCCAGTGATTCCTGTTTTGGGGAAGAGTAGGATGTACTTGAGCAGGGCATGAACAGAAGGGATAGAAAATCCCCTTCAGGAACAGAGACCACTTATAGCAGTCCCAGCATTTTTAGCTACAAATACAAAACAACAATGAGAACTAAACCCAAATATTTAAACTAGCAACTATTATGCAAAGTGCTGCTTTGAAAAAGGAATTATAATCTAACCCCTATATGGCATCTCCTAAGTGAGAATCACTGTAATTTTCAAATAGCTGAATTAAGCAAGAAGAGTCTTGAAACACTGGCAGAACTCTTCACAGATGGACACAAACGTCAAATGAAAAAAAATCCAACAAAACAACGAGATCCACAAACACCTCAAAACAGCTAATAACTTTGAATTCAGTTATTATATCTGCTATCACCACATGAATATGCTATTTCTTCCCTCCTCTGCTGTTGCCTGTTGTCACTGCTGGCACGGAATGGAAAGAGCTGGAGAAAGCAGAACTAAGACAGATAAAAGGGTCAGTTTGCTGAGACAAAAGATGATATCACGTCGAGACAAATTACAGAGGTGCTGTGTCTAAATGTGTTGAAGCAATAACTGCTATACAACAGCCACATCAGCAGGGCTGCTCTGAGCCTCCTGCTCACGCACGCTGCATTCAAAGCAGGGCCCGCAGCCAGCGCTGCCATTCAGGTCACACACAGCGGCAGCTCGGGAGACTGCTACCAGGCCACCTGCAGGCCATGCTGCTCCGGCACGGAAACAGCTGCACAAGAAGTCATTGGAAGTGACAGGTAGCCCGGCGCTGGAGGGCAGAGCCCCAGCCCGGCGCTGCTCAGCCGGATCTGCATGTCCTGTGCATCGCCAATGCATCCCTGGCACATTCCCAGCGCATTCCCAATGCATTGCCAGGGCATCCCCAGCGCATCCCTCAGTGCATTCCCAGCGCATCAGCGCGTCTCCAGAGCATCCCTGGGGCATCCCCAGCACCTCCTCCAGTGCGTTCCATCCCCACCCGCTCCCCGGCTGCCTCTCTGATCCGCACACCCTGTTCATCTGAGAGGCGAGGGGAAAAACAGGGAAAAGACGTTTTTTTGGTTTTTTTTTTGTTGTTTTTTTTGTTTTGTTTTGTTTTGTTTTTTGTTTTTTGTTTTTTGTTTTTTGTTTTTTGTTTTTTGTTTTGTTTTGTTTTTTTTTAAATTTAAAACCAGCTAGGGAAAATACAGGAGCTCTCAAGTATGCAGTGACTTCAGAAGGTCTCACAAAATTCTGATCAACGAGCAACTTGAGAGGTAAAGGGTAGTTAGTACCTGTGAAAGATCAAAAACTGCTCACAGGCAGGCTGTTAACCCTGATGGAGAGAAAACTGGTTAGTTAGCACTCCTAGAAGAGAAAGATGCCATGGTTGCCTGGCACAGAGGGGGAAAAAATACATATGGATAAATCAATTGTGTATGGATACGAGGATAGGTCAATCTATCTCACAGCACACTGTTATTTGGGATGTCTCCTTCTTCAACAGCACATGGTTATATATATCTTGCTAGGGCAAGGGGGATTGTATTCTTACAATTACTTGCTGGAAAAGGGAGATCAACCTCATCCACAGGCAGAGCTAGGACACCTGCCTTGACATCAACTTTTGCTCCAAGACACAAAGCCACCTTGGTTCTGGTGCCAAGCTCAAGCAGATCTGAATTCCCATTGCTGTGCCAAGTCAAATGCTGGTGGTACAAACTCCTGCAAAGAGACCAGAGTTTTATGAAACAGTTCACAGAGTACCTATGATTTTTTTGGCATTACCAAACCAGCCTGAACTGCCTTCAGTACTAAAATTGCTAGGGCTAGAGTAAATAAATCTATAGGGTTGTGGCACGAAATTGCAAAAGCAGCACCAGACTATCAGAATACTGCTCATGTGACATGGTTCTACCCAACAAAGAGGATCTAGAGCTGAAACGTTCACCCAATTCAGTTATACTGTTACAGTCTCACCCCTGTAGGAAAGATCAGCAACCCATTTTATGCGCCACGCTGTGCTGCCAGTGTAATGTGCAAGATAAGCATGCAGCAACAAGCACTGGGATGTATTCAGCATTTCTGATCTAGGAATGAGCTGTTCCAGTTTTAAAATGATTGAAGTGCTGGGAAAGTTTTGGGTCCTTAGCAAAGGAGCTTTTTCATATGCATGTAATCTAAAAGATGTGGAGAATTTTTTTTCTTTGTCTGAAGACACCTAAGACATCTAAAAGTACCCACACCTCCAGATGAATACCACAAGCCCAAACCTTGGACAGCAATTGTTGGTTTAGTGTAAAAGATCTCAAAAGAAACTGATTTGTGGAGAGATAAGAGATTTTTAATGAGTGAAGGAAAGAATATGTTTGTTGGAATCCCAGGATCAGAAAGTTTGAAGTCTGAAATTTAGATATAGAAGTAGTTATAGAATAAAGTAAAAAGTTTAAAATGTAGTAATATAGCGCATTATAGAATTGTGTGTCAGTACTTGATTGAATGAAAACGTCCGCAGTGCAGCAGAAGTGTAATGCAGGTGTGATTAACTATTGGTGTAAAAAGAAAAATATGTGTATGTGGCAATTATCTATTGGCCAATTAACCTTTAAAAGACCTTGTAACCTGTAGTCTTGTGACCACTCTACACTATGGCTGACCCCTGAATTACTGTAAAGACATTCTTATGCCTTCATGATAAAGAAACAATAAATCAAACTTAAACCGTGCCAGAGTGGCCCCGTCTCTGTCCCAATCATCCTGACACATTTTATACTTCTTCTCAATGACTCTGACATGCAGATTGTATTTTTTCAAGGCCATGAAAACAGATGACAGTTCTTGATCCCCTGAAAGGAAGGTAAATTAATTGCCAATATAGGCAGGATGCTTTGAGGCCCAGAGAACTCCTAATTGTCCTTGGAACACTTCATTACCCTTATAAATGTTGTCATTATTTGGGGAGGGGGAAAGATAATTCAATCTGCAAACAAAAAAATGTTGGTTACATATTGTGATTGCCTTGAAAACCACATTTGTTTCTAGACCTCTATGTTCTATCCATTGAAGAACTGACAATGGAAAGTTCAGAAGGAATGAAATCAATTTCTCAAAATTATCGATAGATATGGGGTGATCAGAATATTTTGAAAACAAATGTGTAGAGCATTAAATTCTTTTTTTCCCAAGTATTTTCTCTCTGTCTCTTCCATTGATCTTGAAACCATGATAATCAATATCTCTACTTTTAAAAACATTCTGTGTGAGGGAAATGATTTCCATTTACTTTAGATGAGTAGTTTTGACAACGGGGAATCCTCTGGCATTGAATTTCCAGTGGAGGTGATACACTTCAGCACAGACCATGGGTTAATGAAGAAAAGAAAAAACAACCAAATCTAGGAAATAGCAGAGTAACAATTTCAAAGGAGCAAGGGGGAATATTAAATCTCATCCCAATTTTTTTAATCCAAGCGTGGAATTATTAACACCCTGGGGGCTGTCAAAGCCTCTGGAGAAATGATCAACATGAAATACTGGTATGCAGTATATCTATATGCAGTATATGGATCTGTGGAGCGAAATATTCTGCGTCTGTGGCAGATCTTCAAAACCAATCTTTTTTTCCTTTACAAATGGTTTCAGGCATATACAGTCACTTTGAATTGTGCAGATTCTGAGACTGCTTTCCAGATCATATACAATAACATAATATAACTGGAGTCTCTGCTTTTCAACCCGTGGTAACCCGAATGTAAGACAAACAAGAGCTCACTGGCCCATCACAGACAGTTGCATCCAAAACCTAATTTAGGAACCAGATTCAGAGACATCTTTGCCACTTCTACTGGGTGTAGAGCTGACTTTCATTGAACTGAAGGAACTCTTTATATTCAGCTGTTGCCTATCAGCTCCCAGAGAACAGAAATATCTCAGCCATGGGGAGTTGGGCACTTAATTCAGCATGTTGAATTTCATGATTAGAGGTGGATACTCAGAAGTTATCGGTGAGCAAGCTCAGTGTTGTCCTCCATCTCCCTACTTCTAGGTTATCTCTGAGGTCTTTCCAAAATGAAGAAGTACTCTAAATTTCAATACATTTGACACATAGATGTATCCATTCAGTTGATTTATGCAAAATTATACTCTTGTAACATAAAATATGCCACTATACAAGTTGCATTAATGAAATATCAATCGCAAGGGTAGAGGTAAAGTACAAATGGTTGTAACTCCCATGTGCTCTGGAAACCTGGGGATATCACGGGCTTCCGGTAGTCTCTAGATCCTTTTTATTCCCTTTAATGTATTTTGTGACTCAAGTAGGTACTAAATCTGAAAAGACCTATCCATGAGTGAAGTTGTGCAAGAAGGTGGGGCCTGCAGGAGAATATTTCAATAAATTACTTCACTATATTCATTTTATTTTTAGTAAATTTTAATAAATATCTTATTACTTTAACAGCAGTACCAAACAGAGAATCTGGATTCAGACCTCAAGTTCTTAATTGCAGGAAAGTGTCATTGCCTTAATAATTTTGTTATGTCATCAGGTTTGAATGAATCATAAAATCTTAGAGCCACAGAATATCCTCAGTTGAAAGGGACCCACAAGGATCATTGAAGTCCAACTCCTGGTGTAGCACAGGCCAGTCCCAGGATCCACACCATGTGCCTGAGAGCATTGTCCAAATGCCTCTTGAACTCTGTTCAAAGGCTGGTGCTGTGACTGGGGACCCTGCTTCAGTGCCCAACCACCCTCTGGGTGAAGAACATTTTCATAATACATAGCCTAAAGAATTTATGCACATTAAGAAGATCCTTTCTTTTAATCTGTAAAGTTTTCAGATTAGTTTACACAAAAGTTTTATACTTTTCCTATATTGCAAAAGCTGATATAATTTTCTCTTTCTAATGAGGTCCACAGGATTTTTTCAAAAACTCTTGGCAAAGATTACAAATAAGAAATCATTCTGGACAACACTTACGTAGTCAGGCTTACTAAGCAAATTCCACCTTAAAGACAGAGTAGCTGCTTTGCTTTTGTGAAGATACTGCTTCACCTTTCAGCTGAGAAATTCTGGGAATTAAAGGCTGTCATCAGAATTTCTTGGGATTTAAATACTGGGATAGGTTAACCTCCATTTCCTTTAGTTCTCTTACTTTTTAGAGATATAGTTTGAATTTTCACTTACAGGTGTTGTCACCTCTGCAACCTGTATTGATCTTAGCTAATAGTTCAAGAATCAAAAGAAGTTGAAAAATAAATGCAAAGTCCTTCTACTGATAATTATGTGATTTATATTTTTCTGTCTCACATTTGTATTAGTGGTGACTTTTCTTTTTTATATAAGTGTACCTCAATTTTTAATCCTCCTTAGTTCTTTATTCTTCTCTTGTATGCTGAAACCATGTGCAGACAAGTTCCACAGGTAGTGGCATAATTGTGTCATCCGTTTGTTCATTTTTTACTTTATCCCTATCAATTTGGTTGATAGACACTTTTAAACTTTCTTCTTATGTAAGAAAGGCTAAACAGCAGTGTTTAATTTACTGTATATCATGGTTAAGATGCCATTGAGATTAACAGGAACAATTTGTATCCTTTTGGAAGCATTTTATCTCAGTCTCTAGGGATTTGTTTAAACAACACAACATTCTGTTCCCGGTAGTAACCACAAAAATGAGAAATTTAGATTTAAGTGACAGTTAAGATTTTGCATAATTTTCTTTTTCCCAAGTTAGGAGAGGGATTTGTCAGACAAATAAGACAAAAATGTGGGGGGTCTTACAGGTAATCACAGCATTGCAGATATATTCATACTCAAGACAGCTATGTTTAGATATAACCTTGGGTATCAAAATTTTTAGCTCAGACAAAACGAAAAACAGCCATTTCCAATCATCTCTTGAAACAAACTATCTAATACTTCAAGATTAGCTTCTTTTATTTCTGAAAAACTTCTAGTTAAAAAAGGACAGTGTAAGTGACAAAAAAATGATTCTCAGTTGAAATACCTGGTTTCTACCTACTCTTGCCAATGCCCTGACCCATTGTGTTATCAAAGTCTTCCTCTTAATTAAATATTAAAAATCATTCTGAAAGAATGAAATTATTTCAACTAAGCTTACTAATGGAGGCTTCCTTATCAATGTTGTCACTTAAAAATATCAGATGGCAAAATGAAAATTGTATACTAGAAGCCTACTGGTCATGAGACAGAGAATGTTTTTTGTAATGGAGCATTAATGCTTTTGCACTTTATAGGAGTAATGCATTTGTTTAAAATGGGCAAAGTGTAAGGATTTATTACACTAATTTTTTTGTTTTTCAGTGCTTAGCTTTCATAGAAGGTGTGATCCATACATAATAACTCAACAATTTAATGTGCTTTCAATTAAAAAATTATTGTCTGTTTTCATAATTTACCGAAGATTTGAAAAATAAAAATACAAAAGTTAGCAAAACCTAACAGGGCTCCTCTTTTAGCAGGCAAAGAAAATAGTTCCAATAGGAAAAGGGGGCATTCTTGCTACTTTGAATTCAAGGGTAAATTCCATGTCTTCAAAAGAGTCACAATTTCACCAAGGAGTCCTGCAGTGGTGGACTCTACTGCAGCATTTTGTGCATGCATTTCCCCTTCTCCATAGTTTTCCTGTGCTTATAGTTCTTGCAGTATCAGGGTGGCCTCCACCAATTAGCCCAGGTTTCACCCTCTGATTGCTTCTTCCCTGCCCCTGGGCTCAACAGCTCCCATCCTGACTGCAAAATTCTGACCTCAGCCACCACCTGGCCCACACCTCCTGCCCGAACCCTCACCTGGGTGAGATCTCGATGAATGTATAAAACTTTATAAAGCACATGCATATTGCTATAACAGTATAACATTATATAAACCAGGAGTTTATCTATAACATTTATAACATTATATAAAGCAGGATCAAAATTACAGTTACCTGTTATGAAATAATAATTACAGGGAACTAACCTAAAATATGCTATATTCAGTCAGTTAAGTGGGTTGTCACAGAGCACTGGATTTCTTGTGCTTTTGTCCATTTTGTTCGTGCTGATTTTCTCCAGTTTGCATTGCACTGAGGCTACTGTTCGTCCTAGTTCAATTTGCTTACTTGCTTGCTCTTTTTGCCAGTCCCTGCCCTGTGGTTTCTCAGCCTACTCTTCCCTTCCTCTCATAAACCCTGTGGATCTCTACGCTGTTTTGCTAGCACCACCAAATAAGTTCTACTAATTTGGAAAAGAATGAAATTTCATTCATAATGCTAATTTGGAAAAGAATGACATTTCATTCATAACAGTGTGAAAAGGGGCAGGATTTATCCCTTTGCCATTATCATTCAGAATCATAAAAAATATAAATATCCTCTACCATGCTGCAACGGCTGTTTGCTGCTTTTTTTCCCTGCCATGCTTACTGTTAGAAAATTTAGAGGGAAAACTCAGGACATATTATTACTGGAAAAACCCCCAAGGCTTTGTGCCATGATGAGCTCCCATAAGCAGGCTCCTGCAGCCCTCTGTAAAGTTTAAGAATATGATACCAGGCATTGCACATTGTTAGCTTCCTGGGTAGAGCTCTTGCTTCAAGCATTCATACTGTTGCTACTTTTCCTACTATTGACTTTTCCTTTGCTATATTTTTTTTTCCAAGAAGAAAACCTTTTTTTTTTCTCTTCTGCAAAAATGGATGATAATTCTCCTTCTGCTCTTCCTGTTCTGGAGATAACTTTGTTATTATACCTGCTACTATTTTACTTGGCTCACTGTCATTACCAGAGACTAATTTGATGGAGTTAAGCTTATGTGAAGCTTTTTCCATTTGCTGTTATTCCATTGCATGGTTTACTACTGTTCCCTTCCACCCTGTATATGTGAAAAAGTGTTCTTCATATTTCACTTAACCACACAAACTTTTCTTTTTCTTCCAAGTCAGCAGAGGAAAAAAAAAGGGATATTATAAACTAATTAGTATCTGGCCACAGAATTTCACAAAGCTTGACTCTTCAGGCTCTCTGTCTGGTCTGGTTGAGGGATTCAAAAATTTTTGGCAAGACCGGGACAGATGGGTATTTGCAATACAGTTATTTGCTTCTCCCTGCAAGGTAATCTAATTCATTAGACTTGTCACAGTTTAAATATTAGATCTTTGCTAACCTAGTTGGACTGAAATGGGTAGAGTTTCACAAGTAGCTCCACCAGCAGACTGGAAATTGCAGTCTCTGAAAGAGTGGCAGTGACAAGCGCTTTGAATAAGCTAAAGATCAAGAAGTTCTTTAAGGCAACATAGCTGCAGCTAATGAAAAGACACATGTCCACAGTCAAATATAAAAATATATCATAAAACACCACCTACATTAAAATGGATAAATACAGACTATTCTGAGACATTTAAGATATTACATTTTCCTCTAAACTGGAAAATTTTTCTTCTCTGTGTGTGTGTGTTTGAATATAAAGTGATTAGGCAAACAATTTGACCCATGTGGTTATAATATGATAACCATTTGGCTGGAAGCCCATCTGGTTGCTTGATTTGTCTTACTTTTTGTAAAATAAGATAACAAAATTCCCAACCTCTTGAAGGTATTTGCCTTTTGATTATTTATAATAATCATCTACTTATTTTCTTATCGGGGCAAGCACCCAAACTCTGATCTAATTTCCAAATACTTACTAATAATGGCAAATAAAGGTGTGATTTATTCTGGCAGAACTTTAATGGATAACAGAACATTAGGTAAATAAGGTCCCAATACTGCCATGTAGAATAAAAGCTTTATCATTAAAAGAAATTAAAATATTTGTTAAATAATATTCCAAGTGCATTTCTGACAGATTCTGTTTCAACATAACAAAAATAAAGCATGGGTTAATATTTCAACATATATTTTACAAAGGGTTGCAAGAATTTTCTATCAGAAAAGCCACCTCATAGCCAGAGAAATATGCCAAAAGGCAAAGCTTTGGTATTACTAGAGAACTGGGTTAACGACTAGTGAAATACCTAAACTTTAATCAAGGAGATGGACTGAAATCAGCCTCTGAACATCTGAATTACTTACTAAAATTCTGACTATGCAGGTACCTATAGCCAAATATCAAAGCATATGGAAGGAGTCTGAAAATGACTAGCATAACCTGAGCTGCTGATTGCAATCAAATTCTGCATAACCTTTTAAAAGCAAACACTTATCAAAATTCAGTTCATGTTCTGGCACTATCTAATGTTTCTGTCTTTTTAGATTAATATAACCTGAAGGCAGCCACTCTGCACCAAGAAAAGGATCCAGACTGAGGTGATACTGATTTCACTGGTAATATACTCAGCATCTACAAAACAACTTGGGAAAAATATTTATTGTCATTTTTATGCTGAGATCCCAGACTGCGTGCTGCCTACTTTCCTGCTTTCCTAAACCTTTGCAGCGATGTTCTCATTTCTCTCAAAATCCCCATCTACTACAGACTCCCTTTTTTACTCACCTTTCAGTTTGGCTCCTGATCCTTTCTTATTCTGTTTGAGACAGAGTCTGGCAGCTTTTGACACTCACTATTACACCCTAATTAAAACTGACTCTATTGATCCAGCTCAATCCTTCAAGTTCTTTCTAATCAAAGACATGGCAGCCCAAGCCAGACTTTACAGCAGCATGTTAACCTACAATCATGCCTAGGAAGGGAGGCTGCCTAAGAGGACAATGCAGAGCTACATCTGTAGAACAGTTATCATCCACACAGGGCCATTTGTTGCCTACAAAGAAAAACTGAAGATTTTTGTGGTGAAAAGGTAGATTTTCATGGTTAGCTCTCCTTTTTCCAAATCACTTGGATCCAAAAGTCTGTGGCTATTTAAAGTCTATGGTACTGTCAAGCAACAGAGATAAAATAATATATTTTAAATAAAATCGTACTTTTTATTCAATTGAATAATTTCCTTGTCAAATTAGAAAATACATAGGAATGGACTGGGAAGTCCAGTGTATTCAAATTGAAGAAAACAGATAATATGAAACTGTCACTACCACAGTAAGGCCGGCTCTGATTTTGTTTCTAGCCCACCTATGTTAACATCACAGCTGTAAAATGTGAATTTAGGATGCCAATAGCACTATTTACATGTTGATTTCCCAGCATCTCCTCCACTAACTTACCACTTTTAAGATTTGCACCTTCCAGAGATGAGAGCCTTGTGTTTACCCTTTAGGCAGAACAAGTATCTGCGTGTCTGTGTGTCTACTACGTAGGGAGCAAGTGGATTTGGTTCCTAGCAGCTTTTAAGTCGATGCTTTCCTTATAAAGTCAGTTGCGCCTCTTCAGACACAGATAACCATGTGAACTTTTTGCAACTGTCCAGCAGATCTCTTGAGTTATCATTTTTTTTAGTCAGTGGCCACCCTGACTCTGCACCACTTTATCACAGAAACAGTCAGAGGTAAGTAATCTCAAACTTCTCTCCTGCAGCACATCCCTCGAGGCACATCAATCCATGTCTCCAGGTAGACAAAATAATCTCTCTGCTGCTGGTCTAGGGCTGATGAAATAACTGGGTGGTAGGAGGGCACTGCCTGGAGCTGCTTTGTTTCCCCACAGGTCCTCTTGATTGCTGCTGCTCTCTCAGTACCTCCTGTCTTTCCAGACCTGCCTGCCTGTACTGGCTAAGTGGCTGGCTTAAAGTCAAAATGACCATACTATGAAAAGGTGTGGTTTTGGGTTTTTTTCACCTGTGTCAATAAATCCAGACTCTGCAGACAAGCAAACCAATAGAAAAAAACGGGCAGCTGTCTCCCAGAGAGTGGTCACAGGGGCAGACACGTGGGTCTCCTGTGAGTGATGCCCTAGGTACACAATGACAAAGCACCAAGGACGTGAAGAAGAGCTCAGGTTATCATGACCCCAGCACCTGTGCTGCAGTCACTGCCTATACAGTGACTCTCAGCGGGCTGAGATAACCACAAACGTGCAGTAACATGGGAGATGGCTTCTCTCCTCCCCACTGCCCGTTTGTAGGCAGATCCCTCATGGCTGCAGAGATGTGCCAGAAAGCCAACACCTGCAGCATCACACCTGCTAACATCCCAGCTAGCACGTCCCTAGGCATGATGCAGCCATCTCTCAGGGTGACCCAGCAAGCACCTCCTGCTTTGTCTCTGGAGAGCTCCTGATGTCTGCCCATGACACGGAGTAAAATCGGTCACTCTGCACTCAGCCCCGATGCCAGCTAGAGCTATCATCTGGATGACTGAATTCAATCACTAATGGCCCATTTGCTTTAAGGAGGCCATTCTGCAATTCAGAAAGGTGTCTTGCCTTCACTGGGATGATTTTGACAGGGGATATATCTATAGCTCCTTTTCTGTTGATGTGCAGTAAGAAAAAGCAATTTCTGGCACTAAGACTAAGCAAGCTCTTAGCCCTCTTCTTAGATATTAGTGCCTAGCCACAAATCTAAAATCATTGCAACTGCTATCAGCATTTTCTCATTAATTTTATAAGGACAATGAAAGCCCATGACTTTTCTTCTATTTGTTACTTTCTAGATTGTTGTGAAATAAGAATTCTGTGGTGTGTAAATCCATCTTCTCTCTCCCTTCTTTTCACTTGTATGCTGGTTTATTTGCATGTTTTCATGTCTTTCCAGAACTGAAGATTCTTGCATTAATTGATAACCCTTTCATAACTTCATGCAGGCTCTGGTATTCAAGAAGGCAGTCCTGACCCATAGAGATTTCTGCATGCTTGAACAGTTTACATTCCTGGTCCAACTTAATCCTGCTAGCTTCAGATGGATTGGGAACCACATGAAATTTAACCCAGCTTTTCTGACTTTTATGGACAGCAGTGGATAACACAGGGCAATAACAATTCAAACACTGTGGGCAGTGATTATTTGGCCATGACTTAAGACATGCCTCTGATTTTTGTGCTTTGGAAAATTTATAGCTTAAATTTTACTCCAGACTGCTATACAAAAGTGCTCCCTCAGCAAGGCCAGGGGCAGATAAAACATGAAAACAAACAGGGGGTTAAAAAAGGAGAAAAAACCATTCTGATAACAACAGTGAGTAGCAAGGAAGGGACTGGGGCAGAGAAAAGGGTTCAGTACCTGTGTAGTGAAGCCACTGGTGGGAGAGATTGCCATGCCCTTCCCAGAATGCCTTCTGTATTTTTGCATGAAGTGGATTATATTAGCAGTTATATATCAACAGGCAATGAAATACAACATGACCCCCTGTGCAAGACAAGTGAGTTTCTTGCTTATGAGGTAAGTCTTGCTTTCCCTTAGAATCTTCCTGCTCCGGTCCCTGCTGCTGGTGCAGCCCTAATGAGCAGGAAGAGTGCTTCCTTCCAGGCAGCTGGAGTGCTTTCCTGGAAAAAAAAGAGTTAATTTCATCTTCTAACTCTCTGGGTAAACGTTGTGGCCAAGAGGTTTATTAGACAAGGACTGCAGTGTCACTCCTTGCTCTGCTGCTCTGGCACAACACACAGCCCCTGCTCAGCACCAGCCCCAGCTGAGCCCTGAGGACATGAAGAAGTAAAATCCATGCTCACAGGTCTGGAGAGGGAAGGGTGAGAGGCAGGATTTAAAGATTGCATCTACTTTCAGGCATCTGATTCCTTCTCATAGGACTTGCAGCTACTAAATAGCCTGTGATTAACACTAGTACCACTGGAAAACAACATACTAAGGCAGAAAGTAAGAGCTACCTCATGGTGAACTATGATTTGAAATATTCTGCACAAAAGGGTTACCACAGGCTTTCCCACATGCTTACAGAAATAGCTTTCCTTCCCTCCCAGCTCCTCAGTAAAAATAAATAAATAAACAAACACATTCCCTGAGTATCTGACAGCTTGACTAACTGCAAACAAGTTTTCAAATGAGGGACAAAACAGCAAGATTTTAAATCAAGTTTCTCCTCAGTATATAATTTTAATTTGAAATTTATTGGAAATAAATTAGTGTAATTATCCACTGAATCTAGGATTCATTGAGAGTGAGAGGGATTTTAGGTCAAATTATTAAAATTTAGTATTTTATAAAACAACACTTCCTGTTCAAAGTGATAAAATGAGTGAATTTACATTAACAATCAATAATGGCCTTGGGTTTAAGCAGCCAATATATACAAGTCCCTAGGTTCCCTAGGATCCCTGTCTGCACACATACACGACTTGTCATTTGGCCACAGCCTCCATCTCAAAAGCACTGACCTTTTACACATCTAACCTAACAGTCAGGTTTCAGCCTGTGGCTAAGATTAAATCCTTCTTTGCAGCTGTCTCTGCTTGCAAAGCCCAGCCTCAGCCTTTCTACCTGGTTTGCAAACCAGCTGCAGTCCCCATAACATTTGCATGAAGCCTGGGAGTGATAAATACATGTGAAAAACTTTATTAATGTATCAGCCAGCACATCAGGAGCCGATGAGGCACTGAAATGAAATAATGACAGTAGATCACAGCTTTCAGTGAGTTGCTGAGCAGCAATATGTTCCACACCACCTAAATCAAAGCTAGTAGCCCAGGTCCTTAAGAGAAAAGTTAAAAGAGTGTGGGGACAGTGGCTCAGGATGTAGAGAGGTCTGCTTTGAAAGGGGAGCTTTGCAGACACAATCCAGTCCTGTTTCTGCCTGGTAAATCATTATTTAGGCTCATTCACAAAGCAATTGGGACTTACTGTGGTCCCTCTGCATGCATTAAAAATTTCTAGTGAAACCCAAGATGACAGAGGACACCCGTGACTCAGAAGGTGACATTCTCCTTTCTGAGTCAGAGCTGAGTAGAAACAGCAACATGATGCTGGAGGACACTGCTCCCGGACAAGATGCAACGAGCTCAGAAGCACTGGCAATCCCATGTTGCAGTTTCAGGAGACTGCTCATCTATCCTCATCACTTTCCAGAAATTTACATCCTGCACACCAAAGTCTCTCTTGCAGTTCTACTGCAATAACATCTGTCATCATGTTCTTTCTAAAAATTTATATAGAAATGGTAAATCTTTGCTGTATTTTAGTCTGGAGATGACTGCAACTCTGCACAGAATGAAGCAATTCCTGCATGTTGGGACCCCTAAAAGGTGAAAGAATCTATCCCGTTAAAATTTCATCTATTAACAATCCAAAAGACTAACTGAGAAAGCATAATTTACCATATTTTTGATAATGATAAGATCTTTAGACACAAAACAACTGACTATAGCACTTCATCTCAGGATAACATTTATCTTCAAAAGCTTTGGACTCTTGCATGGTCAAGGAGTAATGTAAAAACTATTATTGGATGTTTGGTGGCAGTGCCAAAGAAACAGATGGTATTGGGACTCTTTTCCTCTCCTCTTGACTCTCTTTGGATACTGAAATACACTTCACTTTGAAGTTTACTTTCCAAAACCAGGCACTATGCAGTAAGTGAAGGAGAGAGCAGAACCCACTGGGCCAAGTGAGTATCACAAATGGAATAAATACCTTGTTTTCTAATATGTTTGATTTGTGATTTTGGAGGCTAGGCTTAGCTAAGAGAGGCTAAACTAATGTAATGCCCTAGTTTCCCTCAAGCAGGACAGACAAGCCCACAGGCACAAGTGCAGGCCCTTCAAGTGCATTCAGCTTCAGTGCAGAGCACTTGGTACAGGAAGAAGAAACAGTGATAGGAGCAAACCTGCAGCTTGGGCTGTCCAACCTCCAGCACTAGCAAATATCCACCTCTGAAAGCCCTTACGCAGTCCAACATCACATTTCGTGATATATGTCGTACTTGTTGCATACACATAGTTGTTGAACATACACATAAACCAAATTGCATTTCTCATGGGACTGTGGAATTTTGGGCTGAAAGAGCAGCCATTGCAACATCCGTCATAGTAAGGACTCCATTCTTCCAGCAGAATAAATGGGAATTCTTTCTGCAAAGTCACAGAGAGAAGAGTGTGACAATGGAGTGACTGCAGAAAGAGGCCTCTACGTGTCCCAAAAGACAACGGGCAATTGAAGACCAGCATAGCAAAGAGATCTGCCAGCTACAAAGTTTGTATTGAAGTTGCCTCCAGGTATTGGAGAAGCTATGAAATTACAGCAGATATGGAGCATATATCATATTGTAAATGAAAGAAGAATTAGAGTCTTTAATACAGAATGCCATAATGGAAGATGGGGCAAAGGAAGTTTCTGTTTACAGAACAACTAAGGGGAATGGGTGAGTACAGTGAAAATGAGATCCCTGCTGAATCAGAAATGGCATATCTAGTTTTCTCAGCTGCCCAAGACAGAGAGAAGTCAGGTGGAAAAACTACAGAGGACAACAGAAGCAATTGTTATTTGTTCAGGAAGATGAAAGACATCATGGAAATCAAGTTTCAACTTAGCTGAGAGGAGGGTGGAACAGGAACAATATGTAAACCTCAAAGAAGCTCATGATTCAGAAAACAGGCCAAATCCCTGTATGAATTCTTTCCAGACAACAGCATAAACCCAAAGAAGAAAGTGGGTTTTTATTTTGTCTGGTAAGAGTTTGGTCCTTGTCTTTTTCTAAGGAAATAGAAGCCCTAACTACTATTCCTCTCAGAATTGCAGTTAAATTGCTTATGTTTCTCACATAAATATTTACTTGGAAGATTTAAGCTATCTCATCAGAGATGCTATGCCATCCTGAGGATGTGCAATGCATGCTAAAAGCACCAAAACTGATTGTAGTCCAGTATAGCGTGTTGTCAATAGAAATGAGAGCTCCAGGACTCTGTTCAGAGTTCCATCACAGACTCTTCCAGATCCAGATTTAAATTTGGATGTGGTGTGACTCAGTGTCTCCATGTAAACATACTCAGTGAAATTACCATGTACGCCACAGGTTTGTAAAGTGTTCACTGCACTTCCAATGAAAGTGCATAATACTGAAAGGACAAATCGTTGTCCATAGAAATATAGTTGTAAAACATTAAGTTTTCTCCCCAAATGTAAGAAAAATCAGCTGTAGTGTTAAATGCAGCCAGCGGATCATGTACAATGTTTATCAACCCCATAACATGTTCCTGCTGATCCATTGATTATAGCTCAAAGTTGAAAGCGCATGATTTTTAAAGTGATGTTGTTGTGGGGTTTTTTTTCTGGCTTACAAAAATAAGAAGAACCAAGAAGTTATTATACAAACACCCAGAAAATTTCATTCTGATAATTATGTCTTGTGTGTATAGCAGGCAAAATTCATAGGATCTGTTGACAGCAGAAAAATGACCGCATGACTTTGAAAATAATTATGTATGGTGTTTCAGATACCTTTTAAATAGCAAAGTGTCAATGCTTGGATGTCAAGCCAATGATGGAGAATTCTGGTGTGAAAGAACTGACCTGTCATGAGGAAAGAATTAACTGACATACTAAAAAGTTACGAAAACCAGCGGTCATTACTACAAAAATCATTATGTAGAACTTCCCAGAATTTTTAATGAATCCACCAACCTTAGAGAAATGCAAGCCAGAGACAATATTTCCCATGAGGAATGTAGAGGATCTCAGGGTATTTTGCAAATCAGATGTATGCTTATTGTAGAAGCACCAGTGCATCTTCTGTGAAAATATTTTCTGCTTAAAAACATGCCACAGATCACACAGACATTTTGGGCAGGAAATTAAAAATACATCCTATGAGACTGCTAAGACTAACCAGTTAAACTTAATATAAATACACTACTCAATCAAGCTTTGCCCTGGCTTCCAGAGAAAATCCTATTTCTTTTGAGAAGAAGTGTTTGGTTAACAAAATAAAATTCAAACACACAATTTTAGTTCAGCCATTCAGCTCCTTCATGATATGCACAGCTTAGTCTTGTAGACCTGTGTCCACTTGTGGGATCCCCATTTGGAGACCATACAGTAGCAGCAGAGAGGTAGAAAAAGCACATCCTGCTGCTTCCAGCTGCCATCTTTCCAGTCTTTCTGAACCTGCCAGCACCCATTGGACCATCCTCAAGTCAGGTGAATAGGTCACCATTTGGCAGCTTGAGGCATGAAGAGTCGCTGGGGCTGCAGAGCAGTTCTCTCTCTGCTCTCAGGCCATGCCTGTGGGCAACCAGATCCCACTGGTGGTTCTGGGGAGGGGTCAGGATGCAAGTTATTGTTACAGAGAGGAGAAGAAGGAACAGAAAATACAGCAATTACTACCCCAAAGCTTTTGGCAGCAGCAGGGATAGCAATTCAATCCTTCAGTGTCTTCCCCATTATCCCAGCTCAGTCTTGGCCTTCCAACCCTCCTTCTCCCACGGCAGCAGACACTGAAGCCCAACCCACCATCCTAAAAGTTAAAAAAACCCAAACAAACAAACAAAAAAAATTAATTAAACTGTTAAAGAGCCCAACACATTTTTTAGTTCTTACAAGGAGCAGGACATGCATATTTGCATATCTCTGTGAAAAATATTTTGGTAAATGTATCTGTAGCATCAATACTCACATTTATTTTTATGTTAGGACATAACTACACAGTCAGTTGTGTGCTTGCCTGCCATGGCTCACTGTGAGTAGTGGTTGTACTCTCCCATCATCACTATTCTGACTCTCCAGCCTGAGTGCAATGAAGCAGGCAAAGGAGTAAAAAGCAAGCATCAGAGTTCCCGTGTTCTAATCTAACAGATGTGTAAGGAAGGATTTTGGACATCTCTTTCCCTTTTTTAAGCCAAGTTAACAGTAAATAAATCTACGTTATTGTGGAACCTGAACCAACAGTGATAAATCTAATCCACTTAGGTTGTAGAATAAAAATAATCACTGTAATGTCTTTGCTTCTACTGTTTAAGGAAAAAAAATTATTATTTTAAATAGTTGGTGTAACAGAATCTTAAGGTCTGTTAATAATTTATATTTCACAGCAAGAGGAAATGGATAACAGATTTTATATGGGTCATGAGGGTATGATCCGATTTTGGCAGTCAGGGTCCTGAATCTGAAAATCACACATGACCATTTTGGCTGGGAAAGGATGGCTCATGGCGGGCAGAAAAGTGCACTGCTTAAGAGCTGGAGAAACAGTGGTGGTAAAGAGACAATATCCCCTGAACAACAGTCAAAGCTTAACAGTCTGTATGAGCAAATATTTCTCTATGAAAGTATTAAAGCAATTCCTTCCTGACACATCAGTGAACTCTGGGAACAGCTGGAACTTGATAGCTTAAAAGATAAAGAAAGATTTTTTTTAGCACCGCAGGGTTGACCAGGGATTTTTTCTTTTCTTTTTTTTTTTTTTTT
>WEKY01016250.1:34240-71723 GCA_013390045.1 Picathartes gymnocephalus
ATAACTTAGTTAAAGAAAAAAGTAGAAGAGGAGATTCATTATACAACATGTACGACATTGATTTGGGGTAGGGTTGTTGCATAAGCAACCCACTCCTTTTGGGTTACTGTCAGTAAGTATTTTATGTTCTTAGTGGACATCCTGCTTGCATTTGTGACTATACCAAAATAAGTCAATATCTTCAAGCACCCAAATTCATTCCTGGCAAAGCAAGGTGGTAGGAATACTAAACCTTGATGGCCAGTTCATAGTTGTGCCTGAGCAATGGCCAACACCGTGCAAGAATACCTAAGCTAGGTCCATATCAGATGTCTTTCCATATATGGAAATCTATTGATGGCAGCACAGAGCATCCTCTCAACAATACCGAAGGCCAGGAAGCTCTCTCAGCAGCAATTCTCTGCAGCATTTTTTGCTATAACTATGACCTCCCTGAGATTCAGGATGAGCAGTGCAGGGAGTCAGAAAAGCTTGAATCCCATGAATAAGGAAAAAAAAGTTAGTTGGATGGATCAAGTGACATATGGAACACAAATTTTACAAAATTTTACATCCTTATCCTTTCTTGACTGCACTCAAATAAAGTTAATAGCACTCTTATTGGTTGGCATGTTAATCTCACATATAAATTTAACACAAAGCATTACACCTTTGTACCTCCGGTCTGTTTCCATGCATATGCACGATGCCAGGAAACAATCCAGCCAAATTCTAATGGTATCACCACAAAGACTCTAGGGATACAATTCAGAAATTCAGCCTCATATACCAGTAAACTCCTTTATGTCCTGTCCAACCACTACACACAGTGGAGTTTTGTAACAGACTTCTTGCATAAAGAAGTCAGGTGTTTAAAATTGATTGTTTAGGTCACCATTGTTTAAGAGACAGAGATGGACAGTTTTGGCCCTACCACAGGAACATAAAGTACCTATACAGAATTAAACAGATTTGTTGGAAGTCTCCAGCCAAAAGCACCCCCATGACCTAAACCAGCTCAACCATTTAAAGTACAAAATTTCACCACTTGCAGGGTAATCTCTATTAGCAGGACAAAATGCTACAGATGTTGTGCCTCAGTTTCCCTGGAAGGACTTGCCAATTAGTTTAATAACTTGTAAGGGAGACCTCACACAAGGCCACCAAGAAAATCAAACCTCTCCCAGCATCATGAAGAGATGTTGTCAAACTCAAGATAAGAGTTCCTCTGGGTCAGGTTGACTAGGCTTTCAGATTCTGGAGTGATTCATTGATTCAATACTTTGATCCCATTTTTGCCCTTCCAATCCCTGTGCAGCTCTGACCAGTTCTTGACAGCAGTCCCAAGCATGAATACTTCACCAGCATCCTTGTCACTCCTAGTCCCAAAGCACCTGCTAGCCAGCCTGTTTCCACAGACCTGACACCTACATGCTCAGCAAGAAAAGCCAACAGTGCTTGCTGTATTTCATTAACTCAAAAAGCATGTACAGAGTTGTTGACTAGACTGGGCCTTCATCTGAAACGGAAAAATGAATCTCTGCAGCTGTTTGAAGTGAACAGATATAGCGGTGGAAAACAGTAGACAAGCATCTAGAAAATATTGCATTTAAATACCAAAAAGTGGTAAGTGGAGTAAAGTACACTGCTTGGGGATTTGGGTTAGGGTCTTCATGGTAACAGGGTATTTGTGTTCTAGAAATTTGCAGCTTATATCTAGTCAGCCCTAGGCAAATGTGCTCTTGCAGCCTCGTTGGAGCCTTGTTGGTGGGTGTGATTACAGCTTAAGACATGTCACACAAGTCCCTATTACCCTCAACTGAAAAATTAACCCTGTTACTGCAAGGGGTCAAATTGCCAGCACTGAAACAAGAAAACCATTACAAAACACTGAGAGCAGGAAGTGTTTATGAGGTATCTTAGTGCAGAACTACATATATTGAAGTTGATTTAACACTGCTCAAAACTTAAAGGTTGGGAAGGAGAAAAATAAAAAAATAAAAGAAAAAGAAAAAAACCCACCTTGGATCTACTTGAAATAAACATTGTCAATTTGCTCAAGAGACCAGAGGAGAAAGTGGGTCAGCCAAAAAATATTTTGGTTTGGTTTGTGTGATATTTTACAAAACCTGTCTAAAAATCTGTTTCTAAGGACAATATTAAAATCTCTTATTTGACAAAACTAAGACTGAAATAATGCAGATTTTTCTGAAGAGAAATTTTCCTTTTTTGTTGTTTTGCTTATCTATAAAAGCTTGCCAGATCTAACAGAATTAATTAATATTTTTGGTTTAAATCATTTTCTGGTCAATAATACTTCTGATGGGAAAGGGATGCTTGGTGCAACTTTAGATCTTAGCACTTGACAAGTCCACTGCATTTGTATCCAAAATCAAGTTTTGCAGAGCCCTGAAAAAAAAATCTACCAGGAAGCCATGCCAGGATGCTTTTAGCAGCATTCTGAAAAGACGTGGGTTTTATTACATATCAAAATAGACCAGGAAATAAAAAAACACTGAACTAAGAACTCAGTTCTAGACACAACGTAAATAAGATCTGATCTTTATTTCATCAGCTTCCGCTTATACCCAGCTCCTTGTCTATCCTCTGCCTACATTTTGCCAGATTTTTAATTCAGAAGGCAGTTGAATACCTTCCAAATGTGCAACGCTCAAAACAGCCATAAATCCGGCCATCATTGCTCAGCTGCCTTGCTGATACCTTTTTGGCTAGCATTAACTCTTGTTCCTACCTTCTCACCCACTACCAATGCAAATAAGACTGCATTCATTCATACATTCAAAAAAAAAAAAAAGCAAATAAAAAAAAAGCCATACATGGCTCATAAACCCTTTGTCACATCACAGAATTTCATTCCAACTCAATGTGGATAAGAATAGTTTATAAAGTGCCCTAACTAGGACGTTATTTGGCAGTCTAGAAACTTATTTGTTATTTGTATTTTCTGTAGTTTCAGTGCAAATTAACTTCTCCAAGACTGACAGCTACTACTGGGTCTCTGTGCACAGACTTGGTGAGAATGGCAGCTTTCATATGAGGTTTCCCAATAATAAATGCAACACAGTGGGTGGCCAGTAGCTTTGGATTCTGTGACCTATAATATTTTCTGTCAAGGCACATGCTATGAGATAGGTTAGCACTTACTTCCTTTGGTGGCCCTGACATAAGTATAAAATAAGTACAAATCAGCTAAGTCTGACTGCATGCAAAAAAAAAAAAAAAAATTTAAAAAGCACTGATGTTAGATTTCTGCCACAACCTGTGAAATGTGCTGCTGCTTTGAATAACTTGAATAACTATTTCTTTGACTGGAATGGAAAAAAAAAGACAGTCTGTCTTTTGTTATTTTTGACATTTAATATTACTTATAATATCACTAGCAACATGGGATTATCACACTGAAATTCTCAACCATACTCCAGCTACATTTCTGAAGAATATCAAAAGGCATCTCAGAACATCTGAAGATTTACACAGACAGAAGGGAACTAAAGGGCTGTATTCTTCCTTCAGTGTTCATGTTAGCTGTGTACAGAAATCCCTCACATATCACCAAGGGCCTTCTGAAAGCCCTGAACAAGTGCAAGAAATTTAGATGCCATACTTCAGAAAATACATAACAGAACTCAGGGAGCCCCAAAATGCTGCTGAGCTGAAAACATTTTATCCAGTTCCACGTATTTTCCTGATATTTATCCTATTTAGGTTAGTTTGAATATTTTTGATGTTATCAACTGAAGCAATGTAAAATTTCATGACCAATCCAAATGGCTGGGGAAAACTCTGTAGTTAAAAATGTTCCTGTTTTTTTGCACAGCCGTACAAATCTCTTATTAGTGTCAAATCTAGGGTAGTCTTTGGGGAAGAGGGAAGAGTAGTGTAGCAGCCACATTGTAAGGAAACTCTGGGGTAGGTATTAACTTGTAGCATAGTGGTGTACATGACACAAAGTGCACACATTTAGGAAGTCATTTTAATAGCATTTATGTGTAATTAACAACTTCTCCAACGACAATTCAGGGTACGAGCCTCACTAATGTTACATTCTTGACAGCCCTTTGGAGGCAGCTTTCTTTCTCCACGAGCTAGGTATGGAATCTAGGGGTTTCAATATCTAACCAGGGTGTCTAAATAAGGTTGGCGAAGTTAGGTATTGTGGAGCTCTCATATAGAAACTATATCCACCCCGTCCTTTATGGATGTTTCCAAGATGGCTCATCCTTTCTCTTCTGTTATCCTAGGACAGCAGCATCTCTGAGACTTTGTGCAACCCTGCATGGGTCAGATTGATCTTTCCATCCTTGTTTGACAGAGGTGGAACTGAGTTACTGAGAAGTAAATATTTGCCTGAAATAACCCAGTGGTTCTAGGAAGAGCATTGTCAGCAGGTCAAGAGAGGTGATCCTATCACCCTACCCAGCCCTAGTGAGGCCACATCTGGATTGTCCAGTTCTGGGCTCCTCAGGACAAGAGATATGGAGCTCCTGGAGCGGGTCCAATGGAAGGCAACAAAGGTGATTAAGGGATTGGAGCATCTCTCTTATGAGGAAAGGCTGAGGGAGCTGGGCCTTTCAGCCTCCAGAAGAGATGACTGAGAGGGAACCTCATCAATGTCTGTCAGTATCTGAAGGGAAGTGGCAGAGAAGGGAGCCAGGCTCTGCTCAGCAGTGCCCAGCAACAGGACAAGAGGCAACAGGCAGCTCCATGAGACTTTCTATGAGCCTTTCTCATAGTCATTACCAGGCCGCTTCCTGCACCTCTGTTTATGCCTCTTCCTCTTACATGCCAATAAAAACAGATACGTGAGGATATTTCTAGAAGCTAGCCTTGTCTTCAACCCACATATCAGTCCTGATCTTGGTGAGGGTGTTAATTTCTAGCTGCCTGTGGAGTCTCATAAAGGCAGAGTAATGAATGTTGTACTTTCAGAAGGAGTTAGCAAATTTCTGATCATTACATATGATAAATTCTGGTCTATTCAGTTCAAGGTCTTAGACACTGTCAGTTTATCCAAGACACTTCCATCATCAAAACCAGAACCTGTATCTTCAAAACAAACTTAGTCAATTCCAGAGAGCAATTAAGCACATAAATTTGAGGCTGTAGACAAAATCCATCTTCTTGAGATAGACCTTGAGAGTACTTGACCATGCATGGCACCATGTGGTACTGCCCATATTCAAACAACCAGAAACAGCATAAATATAGTCAATGACAGGGCTGATTAAGGCTGACTCAGCATCATCCTATCTGCACTTCTGTGGCTTTCAACCATCTTACAGGACTGGCAGGAAAGGCCAATATTTACCTGCAAATTGCTGTGTACATATATCACGTATTTTTCCCATTTAGGTAGCAGTAATGCTAAGCTGACATGTCTGTTTACAAAATTCTGTTTTCACCCTTCAAATGACTGATTTTCTTCTAATTCTTATCTTCCTTAAACAGGAATGAAAACCAGAAGGATCTTTTTTCATTCACTGATAGGCCTTGTTTTTCTGGAAATCAACATGTACAGGGTAAGGCTATATTACATCAGGGACTACTCTATGGAATAAGATTTTTTGGCAGTAATTTTTCTTTAGCTAAATTTAGAATACATGAAATTTTGAATATGTCTGAATTATTAGGGAATTCTAACATCCACACACAGATAATTTTTCACACAAAACTGTGAAACAGGGCCTTGTGAAACACCTGAAATATAATTCAGTTCTAATATAGGCTGGTGTCTAAAACTAAAGCAGAAAACCTAGACAGAGAATAATTATGGCAAAATAGTGTTTACAGAAGTTGTACTGTCTTTATGGAGATATCCATGACTGACTTTTTATTTTTCCTTCCACGAGTTAAAACAAAAGAATTCTGAGCTGCTTTTCTCTTGTTCTGTGCACACTTTGCATAAAGAGGAGAGCTACCACACAGAATAGAGAGCAAGGTCTTACTTCATTGTAACCCAGAGCACTGATACAGAGCACTGACTCCTACAATCTGTGGTTGTCTTCTCATTTCACTTGTGCTCACTTGATGCTCAAAGAGATTTCACTTTGATGGAAGTTTTCATTTGATCAGGTTTTCACTGTCTGCATGAATATATACAAACTAGCTAAAATATGTCCAATATAGGTTAGTCTTTGATTCACATTACCCTCCTGTTTTAAATTACCCTCATATATGCTTATTCAGCATGGCTCTAATCATAATTCCATGTTAAGAGCAATCCTACAAAAACCAATGGAAAAAATAAGAAAAAAATAAATGCACAGACAGTTGGGAAAAGAAGACTTATGGCCAGATAAAGAGAATTGATAATTAGAAGTAAACCTCAGCAAATAATTTATCACCCACAAATATATGCCTGTAAATTATTAGCTATCCTGTATTTCTCATGTTATAAGCAAAAAACTACTGTAGCATAACATTCTCCTTATCACCCAGGTCTAGTGTTTGCCCAACCCAAAATAATCCATTTGGCAGGTTTGTATTGGCAATCATTCCTTGTTGGTACCTTGGTTCACCTCAGGAAGACATTTTAAGTCTCTTCTCCTCCTTCTTTTTAGGTCAGGCAAATTCTGAAAAACACACTATAAATCCATGACATCACCAAGACTTTTAGTATCTCTCAGTAAGCAATTAGACTTTGTCAGCTGTTGATCGTGCAAACAGAAATGACACAGGCATATGGAAAAAGGTGTGTCTTCAAGGGAAGTACCCAGGATTTGTGAACATTCAACACAGATCCTGCGTTCTCACTCATCACACCTGCCAATTAACAAACTTAAAAATTACTGGCACAGTTGAAGGAGGGAGGAGGGGGAGCACCACAGAAGAGATAATTAATGCAAAGGAGAAGGATTTTTAGTGAGATTTCATAAAACAATATCACATTTAAATTATTTTCTTATGTAAACATATTCTAAATTATATGGCTAAATGAAAATGTAATTGCTTCTCAAAGAAAATGGCATTTTATATTGCATATCTTATATATATATATATATACACACAAAAAAGTAATACATTTACATCTGAAGTTAAATACAGGACACTGAAACATTTTGGGAATGTGAACAACAGACTTTCCTAAGCTCATGTGTAAATCTAAACAACTCTTAGAGATTCCTTTTATGCATGATTCAGGCACCCTAAATTTTTTGGGGGGCAATACTATGTTAATACCCATGCAAAGAAGGTGGCTAAAGTGATCTAAGTTATCTTAATTAAAACCTAGTTATGTTTAATAGAAAAGACATAATCATATGTCTAGAAAAGCTGTGGATGCCCCAAGTCTGAAATTGCTTAAAGTCAGGTTGGATGACGCTCTGGCCAACCTGTTTAATGAAAGCTGTCCCTGTCCATAGCAGAAGGGTTGGAACTAGATGATCTTTAAGGTCTCTTCCAACACAGATCATTCTATGATTCTATGATTCTCATGAAGCACTATTAGCACTTATCCATTACTAAATAAATACAAAGGAAAATTAAAATCATGCATGTTTTAAACTATATCCAAGTTTCTATCACAGCTCAAGTGCAGACTTGATGTCTGATATCTTTTGGTAATAGGAACATAATCTTTCATTCAAATGCTAGGTGTTGAATTTGGAACTGCCTCTCACCGCTCTTCACCCGCTTGATGATATCCCAATGAAGATGTGATTTTTCTGTTATGTGAAAATATTTTTGTCTGTTTTCTCTTTGCTGACTCTCTTCATGGCCTAGTCCCAAAATCTGGTTTCTTTGTTCTCCTGCTGGAAGGGTGCTTCTTGAAAGTATCAATTATTACCATTTATTATCAACAGTAAACTGGTCATATTTGTAATTTTCCTCTAAGCTAAAAATTAGGTAAACAAATGAGCGTTTCTAAAATACAGCAATTCAACAGCATAACTAAAACTTCACTCAGAATACATATCTAGAATGTAAAGTCACCAAGTCACCAGCATCTGAATAAATATAAAAGCATAAAAGCTTTAATAAAGAAGAAACAAAAGGGATGATTTTAAAAGAAATTATAGTTTCATTGACTAGGAGAGATAGGATACCATAGGACAGGATAAGACAGGATAGGACAGGATAGGAGAGGCCAGGATAGAATAGGATAGGATAGGTCCAGTTGGAGAGGACCCACAGCAATAATCTGTGATGCCCCTTCAGGGCAGATCAGGGCTAATAGTAAAAGCATGTTATGAAAGGCATGGTTCAAATGCCTTTTAAACACTGACAGGGTTCCTCCCTAGTAAGCTGGTTCCAGTGTTTTTCCACCCTTCCTGTAAAGAAAAGCTTCCTAATTTTAAGTCTGAACCTCCCCTGATGCAGTTTTGAAACCGTCCCATTCATCCGGTCACTGGATACCAGGAGAAGAGCTCAGCACATCCCTTACCAGTCTCTTTCCCCAGGAAGCTGTAAAGGGATTGAGCTCTCCTCTCAGCCACCTTCTCTCCAAAGTAGACAAAGAAAGTTCTCAGCCACTCCCTGCAGGACACTCCTTCCAGCCCTTTCACCAGCTTTGTTGTCCTCTGGAGATGCACCCAATGACCTTCACATTAAACATTTTGTTCTCAGCTGTATAACCAAGAGCTGATTTTGAAATTTGAGTTCATTTAATTTAAGGGGTACAGAAAGTATACAACCAGAGTTGTATTTGAATGCTTCTGGAGTGGGACTAAAAACCAAGCTCATCAGAAAGCAGAAAGCAGGGGTAAATACATGTAGTTCACTAGACTATCAGCTCAGTTTGATTTCTTTTCATGGTTCCCATGGCAATAATACTACATTACTATCACAATGCAAACAGTGTTATTGGACGTAGTCCAGTGGCACCTCTGATTAATGCATGTCTTCTGAACACGTACCTGAACTTGATGTGATAGAAATGGCAATTCCTCCATTTTTTCCTACTGGTTTGATCCACTGGCTAATCAGCTACTGTGATAATACTGTGTCTCATTCCCCATGTTAACCTGTCTGGTTTAAATTTCCAGTCAGTTAAACTAAAGAGTTTTTAATATCTAATATTTCTTCCCTATGATAGCACTTACCCCAAGGATCAAGTCACTTCTCATTCATTGCTGAACTAATGGAACCTGGATGGCGACAAAATGCACTTTAGACTGAAGTCAGGTCATTCTCTGTGGAGTTCAAAGGAGTTCTGCTCTTCAAACAAAACCAAAAGTATCCTTAGGTGAGGGTGGGTGATCTGCAAAAAACATAGGAGCCATTTATGAGACTTGTTGATCAGCATCAAGCCTAACAAGAAAATGATAATGTAAACTTGCAGAGAGGTTTTGACTCTCTACTACTCTCTGCCAGAATAAGTCCACTCTTACCTAAATTCAGGAAGACTGGTATGTTTCAGTCAAGACTTGGCCCATCCTTATATACTTATCTCCATGAATACAAGGACAGATAAGCATCTCTTGCTTTAGTCTAGCTGGCAGCAACACTCATCTCACAGGAGCAGCTCATGGGCATCCTTCACCCCCTTGTAAAAAAAACACTTCTGAGAGCACAAAGGAGTCACTCTCCATAATTAAGACCTAATTCAATACCTGCTGAAATCAGTGGTAGTTTTTCCACTGACTTCAGTGTGTTTCAGCCTGAGCTCTGAAACCAACAATCATCTGGTGACATTTGTGTTATATTAACCTAGACTTTAGGAAGTGTATTGAGGTCTCCAACTTATTTCACATAAGCCACCAAACAGTAATAATTTTCAGACAGTGTCAACCTGACCCAGATTTGAACTGGCAATCTGGAACTGGAAAGCACTATAATCCATTACTAGCCCTGTGCACCATCTGGTCACAAAATCTCAAGCAACTTAGTCACTGAGTAGCTTACTGAGACTTGTATGGTAAAAACCAGAATTTGTCTATGGGTATACATGTACGTATTTAAACATAATTAAGAATTTTTGCTCATCAACACAAATACTAATAAAAGAGACTGATTTTACATTGACTAGTCTGCAATAAAACAATTATTTTACAAGTTTTGTACCGGAGTGACAATTAGTATGAAAACACAAATACCTAGGGTAAAATCCTAACAAAGTAGCCGTGACTCCCTAGTCAGGCACATGGATATTTTTGCAAGAATCTCCAGCACTTCACATAGGTGTTTCTTTTGGGTACATAAATGCTTAGTCAGATACATTCTTTTTTACTGTTTTACAAGGGATTTATTTTGCTTTTGCAAACTTTCCCACCAAGAACTGAGCTTGCTTGTTACACGCAGAACATATTAATTTCTACCACCATCTCATGTTTATATTTCACAGGAAAGACAAAAGATGCAGCTTTCCTATGTTTTTGTACTTTAACCACTTGTCTGTATTTAAGTAAAACGAGTGCCAAAGACTACTAGGTTAAGTGATGTCATTTTAAATCCACTTTTCAGATGAATAAGGGACTAAAGGATGGAAGCCAGTGAAAAATAAGATCCAGATGGAGCTCTGTACTTTTCAGACCACAAGTTTGTTCATTAAAGGTTGTCTTTCAGACAAAAAGTATTTAGTCTTGAAATATTAGCAAGAATGATATTCATATGATTCAATGTATATACTTTAATATTTTAATAATCTTCCTGGTGTAAAAGCCACACTTCATTTAAGCTATATTTTACAGTAGCTGTCAGGGTCAATTTATAGAAGAAAACTCATTAATGAAGTGATAGATGTATGAATATAAATGCAACACAAGAAACTCAGACTTGAAAATCACAGAAAAGGCAGAATATTTACTGAAGCCTTGCATTTAAACTGGTTTTTACAAACTTATTTTACTGGTGCTATAATGCCAGTTTAAAATTAAAGACCAATGCTGCTTGGCACTCAGAGGGTTTTGTCTAGTTTATGAACAGGTACGTGCATATTTTATAGCAATTTTTTTTTTTTAAAGGATGTGAATTTCCATCTTATATAAAAGAAGAACCTAACATTTGTCCAAGATCCTATGCTACTCTTCTTGAGTTCTCCACACTAATGCCACACTACACTGCATGCAGGTTATCCACGAGTATGTAAGAATAAGCTTTCTCCACACTAATGCCACACTACACTGCATGCAGGTTATCCACGAGTATGTAAGAATAAGCTTTTTGCTGTGTCTGACCTACAAAATAGTTCAGGTGCTAGTATGCTAATCTTTCTATTCATTTTTCTAGGAAAAAGAAAGGAGAGTTAGGAAATAAATCCCTTGATTGGTAAATCAAGTGATTTACCACTTAAAAGCTCTCCTTGTGGCTTATCAAAGGTATTTGAGACTCATATGCTTCTTTTTGCAAGCACTATTCACAGCACCTTTCTTCACTTATTTGTTATCCATCTGCTGATGACAAAAAGATCCTTTACACACCAAACAATGCAAAATCTGTAGAGAGAAAAGAAATATCACTGTAACTAGAATGAATGATAGCAGAAGAAAACATTTTTGCTGACAAGTCATTCTTCAGGACTTACTGAAGGGAAGAAGCAGCCCCAGACTCAGATGGATTCAGGCTCTGACTCTTAGGTGGCGGAAAGGTAACAACTTTGTGGTAAACCACAAATACCTGCCCATAAAAAGCAAAAAATATTTATGTGTGACAAAAGATTTTAAAAAACCTTGGCCTCAAAAATAGGCCATCACTAGAATGGTTATCTGCTTCCTGGTCAGACCTTGTTTTTAATAATGTTTGAAATTATACACAGTCATGGTGAAATTATCAAGTCACCAAATTAAATATCCATACACTGGAATAAGAAAAAGAAAAAAACATATACTACTAGATAATTGCTGAACTGAAAATTATGCCTCAATATTCTAAGAGAGCCTCATATTTCAAGCCTCATAGATTGCTAGTATGCTTCAATTAGCATTTTTGTGTTTAATTCTGTGATAAACTTCGGTAAGATATTACAAAGCACCCCTTTATATTACAGCTTTAAAAATATTTTGAAAGAGAAAAAGAGAGGGAGAAAAATAGCATCCTCCTCTTCTTAATGTTTCTCATTGTTTTAGTAGATGCATAGATATTGCAGTGCAGCATTGGGCAAGAACCAAGCTATTTTTCACTATCACTTGTTGCAGTATTTGTTTTATCTTCATTTTTATTATAAAGGCAAGAAAAATGCACTTTTAATGTAAGGCAAGGATAAGAACTATTCAAAAGTAGAACACTTGCATTTTACAGATCAACAAATGCTTTACAAATAATAATGAATTATGTTTCACATCCCCACTGATTTTATTTTCTATTTTACAGTAAAGATGCAGAACAACCTGGGATGCTTCACTAAAAGTCACCTCACCAACCAAGCCAATGCCCTAGCTAGAAATAAAGGCCCTAGGTAACCTGACCTCCAGTTATATTTGCTAATCACTAGGCAAAATTCTGCCAGGAGATTCAGAAAGCCAGTAAGAGCCATGAGTTTAGCAGAAATGTCACCCGCTAAGGCCTGACTTCTGTGGCATTGCTGTGTCAGTCAGTTGCACCCCTGAAGCTGCACCACCTGGACCTGCAGCCTGGAAGAGAGCACCACAGCCACCCATTTGGTGTGCTTTGGTAAAGGAAGACAACTTTGCCATTTTGGTACCAAACATAACTTTGCTCTTGTAGCTCTCTTTACATTCAAAACACCGTTTTGACTGTGTTGTGTTGACCTTGACTGGCCTTCTGGTACCCATCAAGCCACTCTACTCCTCTGCTCAACAGGCTCAGCTTCACTCACAACTCTCCTATGTCCTCCACCGAGGAGGGATGGGGAATGAGAGCTGTGGTCAGTTCATAACACTCACCTCTGAGCTCCTTCCTCCTTGCACTCTTCCCCTGCTCCAGTGTGGGGTCCTTCCCATAGGGGGCAGCTGTTCATGAGCATTTCCAGCATGGGTCCTTCCCGTGGACAGCAGTTTTCCAAAATCTGTTCCAGTGTGGGTGGTTTCCATTAGGTATTGTTAGAGATGGGAGTCCACTCCCAAAAGTGATCTCAGCAATCTTTATTAAAGAGGCCTAAAGCTAGGGGGTCGTGGGTCGGATGCACGCCGCCGGTTGCGCTGGCAGGGCAGGATCTTCACTGGGTAGTGGAGGCACCGCTCCTCACTGCATCTGTGCTGGGTTCTCTTCAGGGCAGGAGCTGTCCCTCGATGTCTGCTCTCCGGAGAAGGTGACGAAGGAGACCCCAAGCCAAGCTTGGAGGCTGTCTTTTATACAGTTTTTGGTGTGATGTGCTTGGTTCCCGTTCCAATCCTTCATTTGCATATCATGTGGGCTTTCTATTGGTTCCCAAGAATCTTTGAACTCCTATTGGTTGGTGGTGGTGATCTCATAGATATGAGGTCACCCTTTAGACCTTTCCAGTAAGTCTGTCAGGCTCATTGTCTGGGGTACACCTTTTAAGTGTAGTGTGGTAGGAAAATTACCGTATTTCCCACTATCACCGCTTAGGCTCTCTAGGGGTTACAACTCACAACAATCACAGTAAGTACCACAATAGTAAACTATAACAATTAACACTTATAGTAATTACTAACTTAATAATCATTAACCTCAATAACCTTTTTAAATTATATAACTGGTTTTCTAAACTATACAACTTGTCTCTAACAGGTATAATCCTTCAGGAATGGATTGCCCCAGTGTAGGTTCCCCATGGGCCACAGATTCTGACAGGAAACCTGTTGCTGTGTGAGCTCCTCTTCACAGGCTGCAGTTCCTGCCAAGAGCCTATTCCAGTACAGGCTCTCCTTGGGCTGTGGCTTCTTTCCGGTACATCCATCTGCTCTGGCATGGAGTCTTCCAAGGGCCACAGGTGGGTATCTGTTCCACCATGGACTTCCTGTGGGCTGTCTGTAAAGCCCTTTTTCTTTGATTGATTGCTATCAACTTTAAGATTTTTCTATCCTTCAGATACCTCGATCCACAAAAAAAATCAGGTATGAAGAATATTGTGTATCTTTATTTAAGATGCCATACTCATATCAGTAACACCTGTCTATCTAAATAGATATATGGAATCATTCAGGATAGGCTTTGACCTGCCAGAATTAAGCATACAATATAGCAGTTCAACATACATCTACACAAGGGACTACCAACAGTCCCATTTCAGAATCATCCTGATATAAAACAGTTCACATCAAAGTGCCAGATGTGTGTTAAAAGCACATTTTGCAGAAGTAATTAGCCAAGTTAAAAAATTTTTTTGCCATCCTGAGGTCTGCAGAGTGCTCATTTTGAACCTGTTTAATTATTCGTCACTGGTTTTCTCCTCAAGCTTTGTCTCTTGAGATACTGTGGATATTTACCACTATGAAACCCTAGACTGCTCTGAACAACGTTGTGGATGCCGCGGTAGGGTGCCCCTAGGCTTTGGCTTCTCCCATGGAAGCCCAAGGACCAGATATCAGTTGCCCCAGTTACATCCCCCCACATGTATAGCCATGTTCTGTATCCTGCAACCCCACTGTTAGTTGGCCTGTTGGCCACCTCACCCCCCAGTTTACCATACAAGATTGGTTCTCAGTTCTGTGTTTCCCCATGGGTTCGCCCCTCTGTCTGTTCTCCCCAGGCTGCTTCCCCATTGGTGTCTGTACTTGTTCTCCTGCCTGCCCTTCTCGTTGATTGGTCCCTGCCGCTTGATTCCTCCCCCCTTGCACCCATACTTAAACCTGGACCCTCCACCTCTCCTTGTCTTCATCCCTAGAACCTGCTGGTGTGTAGATAGGCGTTGAGGTCTGCCGGTGTATAGGCATTGACCTCTGTTCTGTATAACCGCTGCTGGGAACCCACACGAAAACCCCTCCTGCCTCTGTAGCCCAATTTCCACCAGCTGTGCGTGTGAGTGTGTTGTGCCTTCTCTGCCCGACTGGAGCGCCTTCCCTGGTGGAGACACTTGCAGGAAGGTTGCGGTGTCGAGCAGCCTGCGCCTGCGCCGCAACACTACGTTTTACTTTTGACATTGACAGTGACATTGTTCTATTGCAAAAAAAAAACCCAAAACCCAAAAAACAAATTAAAAAACTCCAAAAAACAACAAAACAAAACAAAACAAAAAACACAGGCAAAAAGGAAAGGAGGAGAGAGAGAACAAAGGCTGTTTCAAAAACTCACGATGCTAGTTTTTGTAAGTTTTCACATACAAGTCTGAACAATTTACACAAATGTCAATGGAGTTCATTGATTCTGAGTTCTGGTACAAGGATCTCTATGTCTCTTAAACAGCTGAGTTTTTTCTGAGATAAAGCTGAGGTAGTGTGTCAGGACAGAGCTCAAAACTGGACAGGAGAGCAGACACTAGTCCTGCAGAACTCACTGCAGATACTATTGAATAGGAAACCAGGATACCTGAGCAAACCCAGAAGGACTGGGATGTGGTGGAATTCTAAATGGGTCACTGTAAACTGGATGCTACATCCATATCTAATGTTGGCAAGTGAGGGAGAAGGTTGAAAAATTGGAAAAGTTTCTTATTAGAGGTTAGATGATCACAGTGGCCCTCTCTGGCTTTAATCTTTGACTCTATGAATAAACAATGAGAGTATTTAGAGTGCAGAGGGAAACAGGGAAACCTTACCAGCAGGTGCTCAGTTGGGTTCCCAATAATATTCGCTGTTGGATACCCTTGTTGGTCGGGGTCTACTGTTAATTGGATGGTGCTGAGAACACAAGGATGGGCAAGAAATGATCACATTTCTGTGGGAAGCCTGTGGAGGTCTATCATCCATTGCAACTGGGGCACCAGGAAGCTTTCAGCAAAGTTGGCAGCCAAAATTCTCTGTTGACAGCTTCTGTGTTTGGAAAGATTGGTTGAGATGGGAAAGTGCTTTTTCTGGGTCTGAGGGAAAAAGGTGAATGGTACTTCAGGGAAAACTATGAGAAATTTATTTTGCTGCTGTTTATTATGCTTGTGGTTGCAGTATATGCTCCAATTTATTATGATACACATAGGATTAAGCAAACTGCATAGCTATACAATTATTAGGCAAAGGTCATTGCACTGGGGATGACTTTTAGGATCTGTGAACACTGAAATGTAAGCCCACTTAAGTGTTTTACCCACTTATTTTCATAGTGATCTCTGCTCTTGATGAACTGAAAAATTTCATTTATATAAAGGTGCAGGTCTCTTGCAAACCCAGTCTGCACTGGAATCACAGTAGTGGGGAAAGAAATGTACAGTGAGAGGGAAAGCTCTGTCTTTCACAAAGTTACCTCCAAGTGCATGTACTTTTAGAAGTATTGTACAGCGTATCTTTAAGCAGATAGTATTGGTATGGGATTTCCCCATGTCATTTACTTGTTAAAGACTGATATTTTATAGGGAAAATAAAAGACAAGGAGAAGGGTTAAAACAAAAGTGGAGTGTATTAAGTATCTTTTTGGCATAAGACTGCAGCCAGATTGACTCTCTGAGCAACTAATTTTCAAAAAGCCTCCTGCAGTATTGGCCTAAGCGTCCTCTGAACTAGGATATGTACAATATGTAGAGAAAGAGCAGCGTCTGCTTAGTTTTCATATCATCTTTCATCGAAATAATTTAAAAAGCTATTCTCCAGGATTAAAGGGTTTCTTACAAATAACAGTATTAATGAACATGATACAGTTTGATTCTGTCATCATCATTTCAACAAAAGTACGTACCCAAATGAGGTGAAACACTTCCCTTTGATTCCATCAAAGCCTTTTCTTAATGTCATATTAACCACTTTATCTTGGATTTTACATATCACACTAGCTGGGGTTTAGCTTTCACAGCTAAGCATTGTAATACCTTTGTGAGCTTGTCTATAAACAATTGACTGGGAACCTTCAGTTGCTAAGGTCAACTTTATGATTGATGAGCATGAAAATCCTCCCAGAAAATGTGCTATCCAATATTAACAGAAAAGGAACAGGAGTTACACTGCCACTACAATATTGCTGGCTGCCTTTGTCACAGAATTTTTTCTTCTTTAACTCACCAACTCAGGGGGCATAACACCCTGTGTGAAAATGAGGCAGATCCAGCATAGCACATATTTAAGTAGCTTTAGCTTGAGGATTACCCGTAGCCTGTTTCCCACAAATGTGTTGAATTTCAGGTTTGAGCTTTATTAAGCAATACATCACTTATAAGTTCCAATTTATTAAGAAGTAATACATCAAAATATAATAAAATAAAGTAGTAGCTAACAACTATGTGATTACTCAGCTCCTTACTGCAGGCGATGCTTGATTTTATATATATGTAATCATAGGTAGAGCTAGTCAACTCTGCCAAAAATGCCAGTGTATTGAAATTGCAACTTTTCACAGTTCAGATGAAATTTTCATTGAGAAAAGTTTCTTTGCTCCAGGACAGAATTTCCAATCAAAATGAGAGAGTGAGAGAGGTAAACAGAGACAGATAGACAGGAAAGAGAACAGCCTTGTGCTTGTAATAGCCACAGAAACTGAAGACCCCTTAGAAAGACCCACAACAAGAGTCTGGTTCCCTTGCAGTCCAGGTTTCTCACTGGAGCACTATCATGGTTAGAAAAAAGAGTAATTTTTTACCTGCAAGGTCTTTTGCAGCTTCCTGCAAAAAGCAGCTTCCTGCAGACCTGGAGAGCCAATTAGTGGCTGGTTCTGGGATGGACACTCTGTTTAGCCACTTAGGGAAATAGAAACCGCTCTGTGAATCACATCTTAAGAGAGGAAAACCTCGAGATTCACTCTTGGTTTCTGGCTTCTGAAAAGGTACCAACGGGCTCCCGTGCGGCCCAGCGGGGCCTTCCCCCCGGCCCCGGGAGTGCCGCAAGCGGCAGGCAGGGGGAAGGAAGCTATCAGCCTGCGGCGCGCCGTCGCTGAGAAGAGCCCGCTCCGGGCCGCTGATGCCCCGGCCCCCTCTCCGGGGAGTGCTGCTGCAGCTCCTGACTGCCGAGTTTCGCCCGCCCGCACAGCGGGAGAGGAACGCATGGTATGCAGCAGCTTTTCCACTGCTGTCCAGCTGAGCCTGGAAGAGAGATTAACCCTTTCAGTGCACAAAAGAAACTCAGATATAATTCTGAGTGCACAAATGGACCCAGATTCAACTCTTTAAGTACCCAAATGGACTCAGAATGCACAAATGGACTCAGAAAGAGTAAGGACACAGAAAGAACCAGCACAGAGGCACTGAGGTCAGTGAAGAAAGGGACTAAGAGTCCAGAGGGAAGGAAGAGGAAATGCTTCAAACTGAAATTCTTTCTATAAAGCCATGGTAATGGACTAAGATTCCCTGTAACTCAAATATACTTGGGGGGATGCAGCATTCTAACCTAACTTTCACCAACGTATCTTGATGGGATCACGCCGGTAATAGAAACAGATTCAGTTCCAGTATATCTTGATGGGATTGAGGTGCATTGTGCACCTGTGTCCACCAAAGCCTCATATTCTTTGCTTTCTTACTAGAACTGCTCATCCTTAAAAAATATACCCCAATAAATGAGTCCTCAAAAGCAGTTGCAGGAAGAGCTGCGTGTTGAGGAAGGGACTGTCACTGCAAACAGATATCCTTTTCTAGGGGGCAGTTTGCTGTAGATTGAAACCACAAAAGAACTGTGTTCTTATGGAAAGTCTCCATGGTGTAACAGGAGATACTTCTCTTCCAATTGAACTGATAAAAGCCTCTTTTAAAGATGGTAAGCTGACTAAAGGTCTCAGGTTTTGTCTCTTTATGTTGTTGGTGGGAAAGAACTTAATGGGATGGGGGAAGGAGATGTATCTGAAGGGTTTTTTTGGTTCTTATTATTTTCTTTTTAGTTCTGTTAATAAATTATCTTTTTACCTTTGAAGTTTTAGGCCTGCTTTGCATTTCTCCTAATCCTTATCTCACCACAGAAATGAGTAAGTAAACTCAGTAAGTGCACTGGTGTTCAGCCAGAGTACTTAGACCACTACACTAAATTAACACCTGGTGTGAGGAGGCGATGTGAAACCACTACAAGCACTCCAATCCCAAAACCTCTCTCTCATCTTCAAAAAGTTGTGGTTTTATCTTGTGAAATAAGAAAAGTTTTGAAGTTTCACCAAACTGCAAAGCTGTTTCCAGCTCTCTGAAATGGAATTGAGTCCTATCGTTTCCATAGCATTTTGTAAAGAAAGCATTGTAAAATGAAGAGACCTGATACCAGCAAGGAGTTAAACTAAAAATAGTTTCATGTGTGCAATTAGGTAACCAGTTATTAAAATAGGAGTTTAGTTGTCAGATAATGATCTATCACAGCCATGCATTCTTCAATACAGGCCTCACTCTTGTGCCCAGTTTTCTATGAAGAGAGGTGCTATAATTCTTATGTTTGTTACTTGGCCAACATTAATTTATACACAAAACATTAGCTAATTAAAAAGAAAACTCACATTATTAAGATGTGTTATTCCTGTGACAGATAACAGAATTTAAGCAAAATTATTCTTTTTCTTCATTAGGCTACATTTACAAAATTGATAGCAACTTTCTGAATTCATGTCTTCATAAAAATTGTGTTCCTCACTGCATGTTTTAATTATTTTAATATAAAGCTTAATTCTATACTTTAGTACAAGGCTATTAAAAAAAGATTATTTTTCTTTTTCAAACTTACTGGGAGTTTGCTACTAATAGGACAATAGAAGCTTAGAGAAAAGAGGCAAGCAGAAACCTGACATTTGCTATCTAAAGCTTACAATGGAAATTGACCCTCCATGCTGGATAACTGCTAACAAAATGTATTACTCAGCAGGTACAGGTTCTTAAAAGGAAAAAAATATTTTTAAAAAATCAAAAAGAAAAAAAGAAAAAAAAGAAAACTAATAACATATTGACACAAAAACCTCCTTGTCTTTGATTTACATAATCTGCTGGTACATCACTATCATTGACCTTCATCATACTATTAGTAAATTACGACTAATGCTATCATTAAAAATTACTGAGTTGGAAGGGACTCATCAGGATGATCGAGTCCAGCTCCTTCCTGAAAAGGACAATGCATATCAAAGGAAAGAAGAAATATGGCTCAACCAGAAAACTAGGAGAGGTAGGGGGTAGAACTGAGAGTATCGGTGGCACCAATTAATTTTCTGTTTCTTTTCCTACTTCAAATTAAGACAGTAAATAAAATAGCTCTAACTGCAGAAACTCATCTCTGCGTTGAAGACCAGATGTTCACAGTGTGTCTCAGGCATGCCTCTAACATTTCCCTCCTTGCTCTACCAAATTTAAGACTGGGCTTAATATACTCATCTAGATACAAACAATGTTTCTCTTTTATCCTGTTGACATGGTGAAGACAGTCTTAACTTTTTTTTTTTTGCCTTGAATAATTAACAATGCTGGTACAATTTCCAAAAGCATCTTTCAAAACAAAACTATATTTTTTGTGTTGGTGCAATTACCAGCCATCAATGAAGAATCTATAGGAAAACCATATAAAATATTTAAATTGGAATTAAAATTGAAAGAGTAGGCTAGGTACATATTTAGGCTTCTGCTTCAATAATTTATTATAATTGCAGCAATGTAACAGGGGAGCTGCTATGGCAATCATAGCTGTAGAATTACTGCTAGAAAGTAAGAAGAGCTTATGCAATAAATTTTTTTCTTAAATACAAATGAAGCAAAAGAAATTGTAAATGTTATTTATAGTTTCATTGCACGCCATGCGACTGAAATCAGATGGTGCAAATGAAAGATGGCGACTGTGCTCCCTTTCAGAGAAATGTCATTTATCTCATGATTTTAGGCGAGGTGTCTGCTTGCAGAGGAAACCCACCTGCAGCTCTGTGACACTGCCCAAAATGGTCCTGCTGCCCCAGCAGAGACACCCTCACACCTCCGGAGCTGCAGACAGAGGCATGGGGAGAGCAGTGGCTGCCCCGCTCCTCCTGCAGGGAACTACCACTGCCGGAACACAGATCATCCAGAGAGAAGGGAAGCAAGAAGAAAAGAAAGATGGGATGACAGAGCAGGTGTACAGTCAGTGAAACAAAAGCAAAGGCCAGAAAACAGAGCTTAGCTCCTTTATTTAGCTTAAAAAAAAGAACAAAAACAAGAGCAAAGCTGAATTACCTTTCCCTTTTCTCCAGCACAGACAGAAAATCAGGCGGAAGACACAACTGTTCTGGGATGATGCAAACTTTCTGGGCAAGCAAAACATGAAAGGTCACTCAACTCTAAATGCGTCTTCACTGAAAAAGTTTCTCTCTCGTTCAATGAATCCACGCTAGTTGTCTCCAGGTGTAAGTGTAACAATGATACAGTTCTGTAGTTTTACATACAAACAGCATCCAAATCACATACACACAGAGCTGAGGTGTAGCTAAATGGTCCCTGAGATCTTCCTCAGATGGTGTCACATTGAAGGGGCACACTTGTCACAGGGATAAAATGCATTACACCAGGATGTGGGCAAAGGCTGTACTTAGGCTGTATTTTGTGTCAAATTCACCAAAATCCACTTGTTCACTCTGGAGGAGAAAGTGAGGACTTGGAGAGAGGCACCCTCAGTTGTCAGTAGCCAGTGAATTCAGAGTTCAGTGAAATACACAGCACTGAACACTGGCTCATCTTTATTCAGACTCTCACTTCCATCACCAGAGTAACTACTGAAATAAAAGGAGACATTTTTAAAACAAAGTAAAATAGCTTGTAGAGCAAAAAGCCATCATCAGTTTATCTTAGTCTGTGGTGTGGTGATGGGCTGTTCTGAGAGCAAACCCCAAAAGAAAAGTCTGTAGACCCAAGGCAATGAGAGCAGCAGGACAAGAAAAAGCTCTCTCTTAAGCATCCTGGTTTCAACCTGGCTTGAAGTGACTGTGAGACAGCATCAGGACAGAGATTAGTCTGGGAAGAGGGAGAGTTCATTTTCCTTTGGGAGCTCATACTCAGAATTTCTGTTTGGGACTGAAAAAGTACTTAAATCAACTGGTTTTAAAATCATAGAACCATTTAAGTTGGAAAAGTCCTCTAAGATCATCGAGTCCAACCATTAACCCAGTACTGCCAAATCCACCACTAAACCCTGTCCCTAAATGTTACATCTACATGTATTTTAAATGTCTCTGGGGGACGGTGACTCCTCCACTTCCCTGGGCAGACTGTTTTGGTACTCAACAACACTTTCTGTGAAAAAACATTTCCAATACCCAATTTAAATCTCCCCTGGTGCAACCTGAAGCCCTTTCCCCTTGTTCTGGTACCTTGGAGAAGAGACCAACCCTTACCTTGCTACGGCCACCTTTCAGGTAGTTGGAGAGTGATAGGGTCCCTCCTTTTCTCCAGGCTAAAGAACCCCAGCTGCCCCAGCTGCTCCTCAAGATTTGTGGAAATAAAATTTACCTGGTTTGTATGTCTTAGTTCCACCTCCCCTCAGTAACCTGTGAATAGTTTTGCCTGCTTAAGGCACCTCTAGCACATGTTAGAGGTATCAAGGATGTAAATTCCTCCAAACATCACAAAAGCACACAGCCAGGTGGAGAAGAGAGGCACAAGTCTGTGTCCCCACAACAGGGACTGGAAGGAGCTCAGGTGACATTTGGACACCAAAGCAGTCTCTTTTTAACTCTCAGGAGCTCTCAGGAGCGCTCCAGCCACAGCAAAGATATCCAACAAGGCAAAACCAAACAGAGCACCATGGAAAACCAAGCGACATATTTTTTGCTATTCCTAAAGTGTGGCTGTTTTCCCCAGAAAGTCCTTTGAAGCCCTAGAGCTGGCAGTCCTCCTGCCATGTAAACCTAATGAAACACCTTGCAAATTCTATAGGCCATAATAATTTATTTTCTCCCGTTGGTTGTTGCAGAGCAGGAGTTGAAATTAAACGCACACATTTCAAAATTTCACATTAGGCAAGCCTAATCTATACGTATTTACACAAAACATAATAAGTTCCACAGCCCCAAGGCTTGCATACTCTATAAACTTAGTTGCAGTAATTATTTATATTAAGAAGATATCTTCACAGCCAGAAGGACTAGAAATAACTTAGGTCCTGTTCAAAACTTTTTACCTTCTAGAAAACAGATTAATGACTCTAAAATAAATTTTGAAAAAAGCAAAAGCACAATACATAAATAAAATTCCTTACAGTTTCAGAGATTTGTTTAAATGACATTACACTAAAAGCTGTAATCCTCCCAGAACTTCAGCAGTGGTTCTACCAGCACAAGCAAGAGTGATTGCCTTTTAAAGTACTATACTTTTTCCAAAATACAGCTTAAGCAAGAAACTTGACATGAAAATACGAGTTTAGAGAATCTTACCTGGACCTATTAAGGGCAAGCAATAGAAAAGAAGAGCTAGCTATTTTTCCTCTTACTACTTTATATGGAATTATGCAAGAACAATTTCCCTAGATTATCATAATTAAGCAATAGAGATTGTACTTTTGTTTCAGCAATAAATATTTTCACATTTCCATTTGCACCCCTAAGTAGCTCAAGAAATATTTACATTCTTTGCACTATGCCATGTAAAAGCTGTAATGAGAGTAAACCAAATTGTTGGGGATCACTTTTTAGAGCAATAAAACCTGAAAATATTATTAAATAAAAAGCACAGTTTTCCAGTAGCAACCACAGAAATCTGAACCAGAGTTTTAAAAAGCCAGCCTGGGTTTTGGGTACCTAATTTGCACAATTTTAATGAGATGTGAACTGTCAGTTTTACATTTTTCAAATGCACACTTACTAAATAGATATCTCAGCTCTACACATCTAAAAATGATTGTTATAAAACAATGTATATATTGGAACACCAATAATCCTGACCCTGTGTCGTGCATTACCTGTACATAACACTCCAATGTAGAAAAAATGAAACCTTTCTGATATATTTTATTTATTTCCCTGATAGAAAAAAATTCTCATCCTTCTTGCTTTTAACTATTTTCAGCTTTTATTTTTCACTGAAGTAGATGATGGTTTCCTGTGCTCTTTTAATTGCCTACTCTAAGTTGTGATTTTTTTGTTGGGATCATTAGCATAATGTAAAGACTGGAGCATAGGTATTCCCCTTACCAGATTAATCCTTTCCACCTGATTTGCTAAGGCATATGTTCTAATAATTATGGTTTTCCTCCTGAAAATATACTTGCTCACTTAGCAACAGTCTATTATTATTATTAAATATCCTCTAAAAAGGCAATTGAGTTATTTGCGGTCTCTTATATTTGCCCATTTCCCTTTTTTCCTTCACTGTTCACCTTAGAAACTGGTAGAAAGTGTTACTTCTTTTTACTCAAATGGTCAAGCAAAATATGCAGATGTCCAAGAGATACAGCTGATAATAAAACTAGTCTTTATTTCCACTAGTCTTTATTTACAGAAATTCTATGCTATTCCACAAAAAAATTAATGCCTAAATAGCAGAGGCTTTTTCTTGACTTACAGATTCAGGTCTTTTGAGCCAACCCCTTGCCAAAAGCTTTCCTTTCTCAATTTTTTTTCTCAAGACCACACTGTAAGAGCTTTCCCTCTGTGCCCCTGTTGAGCTTAGCTGTCTCCCTGTCTCACACACCGCTAGTTTCACATAAATTCCTCATCTCTGCATTTTTTACAAAATCTTCGAAGAAAACATTGCAACTGAATGATCTGACTCATGGTCCAAATTTCTGTGTGGGTAATGATTTCCTGTTGTTTACCAAACAACATTTAATTTTTCCTTGATCTACTCTAAATCAAAGCTGGTTTTCAAAAGATTGTTTAATGCATCTGCATCCTCTCTCTTTCTCCACTAATATTAATTTTATCCTTTGCCTTCATAGAAAAGAAAATACCAATTTCCCTTGTGGTGTGATAATAAAGAAAGCAAAGATTTCCACATGATACAAGTTAAATATGGCTCTAATTACATGTTATACACATATTTTTTTACATCAGGGCAATTTTACCTCAACCCAAATTGGTTTTGTGGCTGTCCAAGCCTGCCTCACTGCTTCCCACACAATTTGCTTCAACCACGCAGGATAGGCACCTTTCACTGAGCTCCTGAGGAATGTCTGTTGTTGCTGAGAATTCTGCTGACTGAGACAGGTCTTACTCATTTTGTTCTAATGGAAAATTCATCTCTGTCACAGGAGTATCCTGCCATCAGTCTGTGCCAAGAACTCACATCGACATCAATGGGCGTTTCATGTGCATTGTGCAGGTAAGGTATAATCATCATTATTTATTAAATACTAATGGAGTCCCAGGCCTGGATCATTAAAAGTTACAGTTGAGATGCAGTCTGTATAAGACTGGTGATTCTTTAGGAGTGGTGGTATTTTCTTTTATTCTCTGTTTCTTCGCTGTTTCCACAATATTTAACATGAGAAATGGGTGGTTTTTTGCTTCAACAATTAGTCTAAGCACAAAAGTGCTATGTGTGACAGTGAACTACTGAAACTATTTGGATAACCAGCTAGAAAAAGTGTATTATAATGATTCCTCTAGAAGATGACCTGCATTAAAGGCAGGGTCTAGTTAGAACTGTATGGATATCTGTACAGGTTTGATAGCGATAAAAATGTATAATTTGTCTTGTAATTTGTAAATGTCTCATATTTACCTCTCCTAGGATTATGCTGTGTTCTGAACAACCCACCAAAGTCTTCAAAGATAACCAGGATAAATGAGAGATCCAACATTTATTTTATTAATTGCATACAATTTACCTACCTCTCCATCTAGTGCAAACCATGATTTTTTATTCTTGCTATTTCCTTTAATTTAAAAACCAAACAAGTCTGTGAAGCTCCTGATTTATTCTCAGTTTTTTGTGCTTTACTTTATCTGCCTTTGTGATCACAGGACTTGACTAAGGCAAAGACAGCAGCTCATGGAATTATTTCAATGGCTGTTTAGTCCAGAAATTAGTCTCCTGAAGCACCAAACTGTTGCACTCTTAGCACATTGCATTTGATCCAGCCAGATGTACTTTTTCTTGTTCTGTTATTAATGAGAAAAAACAGACCTAAAGCCTTATTTTGTGCTATTGATCACATTTTGCCCCACAAATCACTCCTCGTGCACAATCCTTCAGCTGCCTCCTGTGAGGAATTCAGAAAGTACGGAGCGAATTTCTAATGAGCTGCGACTGTTCAGCACTAGGGCTGGCAATTATGCTCCCAGTGCCTGTATCTGCAAGTGTTATACATTTATATTTGCTTCTTGCTGAGATCACACAGTCGGGAAAGCTATCATGCTCCATTACTCCTGGGTTTGACTCCTGGCCAATATGGCTGCTCACGGACAGGCTTTCAGGGCTTTGCTTCATTTATAGCTAACATGGTTAATGACTCTTTGCTTTCTGCAAGTTCTGAGCTGCTGAAATTTGCAGCTGCTCTTTGTTAGTGGGGAAAGCATCCCCTCTCTCACATTGCAGATTTCTGTTCTACCTAATGACAACTGGACAAGCATTCTTTTTTGGGATGTGAGGAAAGGAGAGATGAAGCAAGTGGTTGCCCTTTTACTACCAGCAATTTTTTCTGGGAATGGATTATGTGAGAGTTTTCAGTCTGGCTCCAGGGAGTACCACTGTCCTAGGATTGCTTTACTTAAGGTCACAAATGATTTATCACCAGCTGCTGATTCAAGTTAAATTACAGTACTCCTGCTGATGGATCTTTCTGCTGCCTTCACTACAGTAGATCTTGGAACTTTGTGGAACTGTTTGAAGGAATTGCTTAGATTATGAAGCACCATCCCCGATCAGTATCATTCAGAATTGATGCTGTATTATCAGGTTGTAACTTGGCAATTGTGGATCAAGTTCTGCCTCACTGGTCACATTGCTCCTCAGAATATAATATCCTATAATCCTCTCTCTTTTTATTTGCTACAGATGTGGATGGAATTCTCTAGCAGCACAATATTAATTTTTACTGTAACAAAACACATAGATGTATTTGTCTTTTACAGTTTAGCTTCTTGCTGCAGTTTGGACCACATCTGTTTGTTTTACCAAAGCATGATCTTGTAGAGTCACAAATGGTTTGAAACCAAACTGAGATAAAATTTAATTGCTTTTGGCAAACCCTCTCTTTCTACTAGGTGGTTCTTTCTAGGCAATTGAAACTATCTATGCATATCTAAAGTATGCATCTGGAGCTGGTCAGAACATTTTCATTAAATGAAGTCTCATCAAAATATGCTGCTTTGTTAGAGCCAAAAATTTTGCAGAAAACATGTCTGTTTACATGAAGCTTTAATCAGGGAGGTATTCAAGATTCAAGGCTATTGGTCACTTCTGAAGGCAAAATCAGAGAAAGCATGCAGTGTGTTTGAAAATCCAAGATTTTTCATCTCAAACCAATTATTTCTGAAAAACATTTAGGAGGTTCTGCTTGTGTTCCCATGCCAACTGAAGACAATGCTGACACCACAAAAGCTGCCATGAAGTAATTACCACCCTCTGAAAGGGATGCTCACAAAAGCTGTACCTGCATCATCCCTTCAGCTGCACAGAGCACCACATGTAGGTTATGGTGAGTTCAGAAGCTGAAGGACTGGGATGGCATGGGGCTCTGTCATGGTAATTGTCTGTTCAAGACTGGTTTTTCACTGCCTGGGAAGTTGTAGTCAACAGAAGCAACTGCTTTGTGATGAGAGATTCCAGGAAAAAAAAAAACAAACCAAACACTTTCCACCCCTGAAAAAAAATCCTAGTCAGAGAAAAGATAAAAATTCAAAATCTAATGTTTTCCAGAAATTAAGATATGGAGGAAAATTAGGTGGTCAATCAACAGGCACCATTACTTAAATATTTTAAAAATGTTTTTGATATTCCAGGAGATTTTAACTCTTTAATTAAAAGTTTTAAACTTGTTGATATAACCTTTTCAATGTGAGAAATATGCATATAAAATGATTAATCTCTCAAAACCTTGACAAACTTTACAATATGCCATCCTTTAGCATTTACTCTTGTAAGTTTTTCTGTTTCCTAATCCTAAGGGTAAGCCCAGCTGAATTCTGTCAAAGAGAAGTACTAGACACTTGTTTCCAGGGGAGAGGCCCAACCACGGCTCATTCACCCAGGCTCTGGACAAATGGACGTCTCAGAGACATTTCTGCTTTTGCTGTCCTTCACAGAACCTGGCTTGGTGATCCAAGGGCACATCACCCTCCCCCAGGTTCTGCAGAGCCAAACAGGGAGCTCGTAAATCCACGTGCTGAGGCCAGGCACTGCCGGGTGCTGGGGCTGCACAGCTCCGCAGTGCTCTGGGAGCAGCAGCTCCACATCGACAAACACAGCACCATCTGTTTCAGCAGACCTTCAAGATCTTCATGTCAAGAGCTCACCTTCAAGTGGACAAGGATATCTGCTTCTCCTTCCTTTAGAAAGGGCAGGGAGTGCTTTCAGCAAGACTTCTTGAAGATCAGCCAGAGAATAAGAGACCTGTGGAGCAGAGGAAGGTGGACGTGCTCGCAGTTTGAACGGCAGAGCTGGTTCCAGGCTTCCCCAGGCCAGTGCACGACCTTCACGCAGGGACATGCAGATGGCCCTTCTACCCTCACACTGGGTCGGTTCCCTGTAGGCAACTGGGGTGTTTTCCTTGTGGGAAATCCAAAAGTCACATCCTGCTTCTTCCCTAGGCTGGATAGAAAGTGTGTAGGTGAAAGCTTTATTGTACATGGCTCAGTAACAAAAATATCCATATATCATATTAAATCATATTCATAATTGGCATTTAGGGTGTGCCACACGAAGCACAGCAACAGGCTGCTTGGACAAACAGGTCTCAATTATTTGGTAAAGGAAAGATTGCAGGGGCATGGAAAAGTATTTTACCTTTACATGCATGCCACCCCCACAGACCTGCTGATGGCCACCAAACGTATAGTTCTGGTTTGCATTAGCCACAGTCAACAGGGCCAACTGGTTGTTGCAAGCTGGAAAAACATTGCCAATGTTATAACAGTAGTCTGCCACTGCTCTCCAGTTATCCCCATTGCTCAGCACCTAATTTTGGAAAGATTAGGAACATGAAAAACAAACTAAAACAAGTTGCAGTAAATATTTAAATGAAACAATCACAAAATTCATAAGGCCATTAAAATATTGTGGGGGAAATACCTCTTATGTGTGTTTAAAAATTCTTGCAGTGCTTTATTTTTTATTTATTACTTTGTCTCTGCTGTTGCAGAGCCTGAAAGAGCCTTATGTTTTCCTTCCTGATTGTTTACAAGTACTGCAAAGTCCACATTTGATTTTAGATTGCTTGTTGCCAGTCATTTCCTTCTTGTAGATCCATAAAGTGCTACCCACAGCTACTACACCAACAAGTGCCAATAATACTGCACTACACTTAATTAACAAACATTCAGACTCTACGTTACAATAGTTTAAGCAATCATAACTTAAATACAAACCTTACAGCCATATTAGGTGTACTCTAAATACTGGATTATTATACTAGCCTTAGTAATAATCCAGAATATTTTGGAAGTTAAAAGTTCTCTTCCCCTACAACATTTAAATATCATTTTGTACCAGGTTAAATATGCACTTTCTTTTGTAAAAAAAAAAAAAGAAAAAAAAATGGAGTTCAAATCTAAATTAATGATACAGTAAGCATTTACTGGATTTTGAATTTTTTTGGTACATATATATAGAAATAAACAAAAATCATTTTGATTCTATGAAATTAACAGCAGCCTGACATGAGATGAATCAACAGGCAGAATCTTTTTCATTGGAGATAATTTTTTCCCCATCAAGTGCAAATTTGGTATAGTAGACACATTTTCCCTATATACAAACCTTACTCTTACTACATGATGGGAGTAAATCCATTAATATCAGGATACATGGGGTTAGTCCTGTCAAAGACTGGCAACACAGCTGCGCAAGCGGAATTATGCAAGTTGCACACCTTTGTTGTTGCTAGCTGCTATAGTGTGCTTCAGCAGCAAAGCTCACGTCTGATACCCGACATTACATCATCTTCCAAAACAGTTTGATTTTTAGTATTGGTGGATTTCAATGGCTATTTTGCTTGCAAACCATCAGAGTCACCCAGTTCACGCATAGAACTGTAAGCATTTTCTAACATGTCAGAGGGGGCAATAAATTGGTCATGGATCCTGGGGACTTTCAAGACAGCTTTGGTGCCAAATATACACCTATGAAATATTGACACCCTCGCTTTTCAAACCAAGAGTGGTGAGGCATTAGGACTGGTTGTTCAGAGAAGCTGTGGATGCCCCACCCATGGAAGGGTTCAAGGCCAGATTGGATGGGACTCTGAGCAACCCAATCTAGTGAAAGTGTCCCTGCTCCTGGCAGGAGCATTGGAACTGGATGATTTTTAAGGTCCTTTCTACAGTAAGCACTGGAAGGACAAAAAACTTGCAAAATATCTTCTTGATTAACTCACTGGAAGAAACAGTATGTCACTCTTTGGACATTTTCTTTCCTTTTATTTTCTCAACTCCTTCTAATTTGTAGCTTTCTGTTTCAGACTCTGAGATGGCACTCTCACTAAGTCTAGCAAGATAGCACCTAGTTCAACACTGCTATTAAGAGCACTGATTTAACTGCTACAGAAAAAGAATATATTTTTTCTTTTACATCAAGTGGTCCTTTCTGTCCTCAGTTTTCACTATTTGTTGCCTTGCTCTAGTTTTACACTCTGTTGTTGTATTTTTATTATTGCACTGCCTAAAACACTGCAGAGAGAGAAATATTTCCAGTTCTAATGCTTCATCATTACAAAGTTTCCTATTGAAATACATAGACAGAATTTTTCACAAGTATTTAACATTGACGGTATCTTTGGAATCATAGTTTGAAAAATTAATAATCCCAGATATGTACTTATAGGCATGAAGTGATCAAATCTGCTTTTTGTCTTGCATCTTGATACTCCAGTTGGGCTCTGCTGATAATGACTTGACTTGCTTACTTATACAAATGACTTCTTTTAAGTTTCTCAAAGCCATTTACAAAGGCATCAGGCATTATCATGGTCTCTTCAGATGTGGAAAAGGGCTAGAAAGAGCTGACAGTGACTGAGTATGAGATGCCAGCACTACTGCCAGTCCAGTACTTTAACAACTTTTGATCTTAATTTGTAAAGACCTTCCCAGGATTCGGATATGTCAAGAAAAACAGAAATCAACGACACTTTCTCCAGTCTGAGAAGAACGTAACCACTGTGTTTTTGGGGGCTAGGTGGGCATAGTAATTTTCTCAAAAACAATAACTGTTGAAATGCTCAGTGGAAATAAAGTTCACATAGGATGTGTGAAATTATTAAAAACCCCATGTACAATTAGACTTACATTATAACCATAGGTGTTCCTCTGAATAAAATTAACTTTCAGACATTGGAGTTTACAAATCTTTGAGAAAAATTCTGGAAGCAAACTAATTAAATTCCTAATTCAAACCTCTCCTGCTGAATCTTCCCTCTACACCTTGTTTAAACCTAATTTTTTTTATAGGTTTGGGGGAACGGTCTCTGAGTTTGGAGTTATGTTTTGCTTTTGGGGTTTTCTTTGACATTGCAGTGCAGGATTTTTTGTCTATTTGCACCAAGTCAGATTCCCACTGAAGCTTCCTCCATGCAATATCTGCTAAGAATCCTTAAGCCTGTCACCCAACTGCTCTTCTGAAATTTGTTTCAGGTTGCAAAATTACTTGCTGTATAAAATGTGTGCCAGCATTTTTTGCTGCATGCCATTTGTATTCACATCAATTTGCTTCTGACAGTTGGAGCCTGATGAGCCCCTGATGGATGGATTAATAGATTGTGGATCTGTGAGTGCTTTAGCAGAGACCAAGGACCTACTGCCATCACCCCACAAAAGCACTGAGGGGAAATGCTAATTTGTGACCCAGCTTACCCAGGTTTGTGACTTGACCTGCCTTGTGGGTACGCAGGACAGAATGGTCCTTTGGGAAATCACCACGTGCCTGGCTTGAAAACCAGCAGCCCTGCAGCACTGGCAGAGACAGCACAGCATTAACAGCTTCTTTCTCAGAGATTAGGGCCATGGAAGATCACTTGACCTGAACTCCTGGGACTTCCAGCCTGTAATTAACCTGATTTGCAGCCTTAACCTTTCTCCCTGCATATTCCCATCTAGTGAGCCTAATTAAAGCTCCTGAACACAGGAAGTTTCAGACTGGCCTGAAGTGCCTACTGCAGGTTGCCTGTACCTATACAGCCCTACAAACACTGGGGTAGGAGAAGACAGATGGAAAGATGTTCCTCCTATCTTAGCAGGGCTAGGAGGAGATTGTTCTCCCTCCAGCCCATCTAAACATGACAGAATGGAGGTGAAAAGCACAGAAGGAATGAAACATACAAGGGCAACACAGTTGCTAAAATATGCAGTAAATGGGACTGTAGTGGATCATTTAGTTGTATTTTTCTTGATAACCATTTACTCAAAACAGGATATGTTCTGTCCATTTTCTGTAAGTGTGTGGTCAAGTGAATAGATGAAGACAGCAACTGTTCCCATCTGTCACTGTGGGCCTATATGGCTCATCCAACTGGAGCGGGTTAAGCACCACTGTCCTACACAAAAGGCATGGGAAGAACCCATCTGACAAGCAGTTTTCCATACTCTTCCCAGTAGTGCCCAGTAAAAATAATTACAGGAGAAGCATAAGACCTGAAACTAAGCAGCACTTCATTCTCTTCTCCCAGATATTTTCTCCTTTGGAACTTTGACTTAAAGCCCAAAGCACCACAGGGCAGACACTGCTTTAGGAAGGTTCTAGTAATAGCACCAACAGCTCAGAAATGAATAGCATATGCCTGTCTGGATCAGGCTGGCCAAACAGCTTTGAACATTGCACTACATGACCCTTGACACAAGACAGGTTGATTTATTACATTGTTAGCCCTCCTGACAACAGGCATTGTGGACTTGGCACTGTCTGGTCATTTTTCAAGCTCTATGCACATTACTGGCACCTATATTCTCTAACATATTACATCAGACAGCTCAGCTACAGAATACTAAAAGCCCCTCTGTCCTGCATCACTCTTTTCTTCTCTCTCTGTTTACCTAGGTAGTGGATGAATATATGAATCTAATGCAAGACAGGAGGTTAATATTCATATCAGCAGAAAGAATAAATATGCATGATGTAAGTAAGGTCAAAAGGATGGAGTAGAGGGTGTTACAATAATGTGTTTGCTATGATTCTTATTAAGTGATGTCCAATTACCCATAAAAGATGTTCCCTGATCCAGAAAACACAGTCCCATAAAAGGCCCTGCCTTTTGTGCGCCAGGGAATAATCCAAGACAGGGGACAATCCAATAACAGATTTTTGAGTAAAAGTCTCAATATCCTTTACAATTCAAAGGGTTAAAAGCTGCTACAGTTCTGTAGTAGTAAGGAACTATATTTCTTCAATGGCCACAGCCAAAGCACCAGGTTTGTAGACCCTAAGGACGAAAAGGCTCACTTGTACAGCAAGGATGAATAGCTTAAAGCTCTTGAACTAGGCACAGCTTCCAAATGTGGTTTCAGCATTTATCATGCAGCACGTTCATGTGTTACATCACGTGCAGGGCTGGCATTGCTGCTGCTGAAGAATATCAACACAGAGCAGGACAGTGAGGAAATAAGTCACTTGCAGCTGTTAAGACAGCAATCATTGGACCACCCTCCAAGGATGACCAGGACAACTGCACACCACAACAGAGTCAGTCCTTCTGTAGCCACTATTTAGGCAATGAACCAGCCCAGACATCATTTGTTGTCCTCACTCTTTGTAACAAACTTTACAGCAGTCACCTGACCAAACATTGTCATTGACTGAAATTCTGACTAATGCTTGCTACAAAAAAAGAAATAAACCTTAGGGTCTTTCTGGACAAGGCATGCAACTCAGTTTAGGAAGTCACTGCCAAAGATATATTCTATAATACCAGACAGCATCCCTATAAGAGTGAAAAAGAAAAAATAACCACCATGAGTCTAACAGCATTGAGATTAGATAGGGAATTGCATAGAAACAAAGAAGTCAAATGAAGGTAAAAAAATTAAGCAGCTAAAGGATAAAATGCTTGTAAATGGCAAAGGGGACTCTTTTAAGACATCGCTGTGAAGGCACACTAGAAAGCAAAAAATTGATAAAGACTTTTTCCCTCTGCCCCACATATACTGTCAGAGTGGGACGGTGAGAAGACAGCCTGATGAAAACAGAATTTTGTGTCAATAAGGAAATAAGGAAAATGGGAAATATGCAACCTGTTAAAGGCATAAAGATCATGAAAAAATACCTTTCCCAACACAGTATCCTTGCCAATGGTCACTCAGTCATCACCAAAGTGTCAGGGCAATGTAAAAGTAGACAAGACCGTAACAGACTGGTTAGATGAATGGTTTGTATTACTGTTCATTATAGAAAAGTTTTCCATCTTTCAGCTCTCCTGTGTAGAGTGAATATGCTAAAAACTCACTTCAAGGCTAAGGGTCAGCAGAGGGAGGTGCAGAAGAGCCAGCCCAGACTGTACTCATTCACACCTTGTTCAAAATCTAGGTACTGAGATGTAATTTGAAATCTACATTAGCTTTGGCACAGAAACATGATGCTAATTTTTTTCAGAGATCTCAGAGGAAGTGGAAACTGTACATACACATTCTTATGCTAAGTAAAGTGGTTACACTGAGCAGAAAGCGTAGAATTAGAACACATGTTCAAATGCAACAGGTAAGTGTCTAAGTGACTTTTGTACTGGGAGTCATTTCTCACAAACCAGTTAAAGTTGTTTGAAGGAGCAATGAGCAGGTAAAGCAAGACTATACAAAAGGGCCTGAAGACACTCGTTTGCAGAGTCTCTTACAGAAACTAAACTGCCACACACCTTGCATATATAAATTATTCTTTAAATGATGGGGGGAAATAATCAAGAGTAGAACTAAGTTCACACTGCATGAATTTCAGTAAGACAGTCTCCCAGGGAGCTACAGTGGAGCCTGCCTTGCTCAGTATACCTGTAAACAGCCTGTATAAGATCACTGACAGGGACAAATCTTCAGGATGAGATAGGTTCACTAACCCTACAGCAGAGGCTTTCAAAAGGTCACCAGTCTTCAGTAAATGGGTTGTCAGCTGAACTGCAACACTGACAAATGCAAAATCATCATCATCATCATGGGAAAACCAGAAGTAATGTGTTAAAGGTCTACATATTAACTGCTGCTGCTTAAGAACATAGCATAAGAATGGCCTGTCTGAGTCAGGTCCACCTTGCACAAAATTCTGCCTGACTGAGATCAATAGCAAAAGTTTAGAGAGAAGCATGGAAAGGAAAGTAATAGTCCTTTCCCACCATACTCTTCCATCTCCTGGCACTGTGATGCTTGAAACTCCTGAACCAGCAACATTCCTTCTGTTATTTAATAGCCATTGATTAATTTTTCTGTCATGAATGTCTTTAATTATTTCTTTAATCCATGTAAATTTGTGGTATTTGTACTATGCTATAGCAACAAGTTCCTCAATGAAATGCTGCATTTTGTAACAAGAAATTAGGAGTTTTCTGACAGGTCAGTAGCGTGGAGTAATCAAATGAAGAAGTTGCTATTAAAAAGGGAATTAATTAGAAAGGTGTAGCAAGAAAAATAGGAAACATCATAAAGCCACTGTGCTGATACCTGATATACCCACTTTTGATGACTGGACCCTGTACTGGTTATCCCAAGAATGAAAAGTTAGAATCTGTAAAACAGTGTAGGGCAAAAAAAAGATTACCATATGTGAAGTCTTACATAGGATAATGTTTTAAATAAAATAAGATACTTCAGCTTGTAAAAAGAGATGAGGAAGGAATGATAGAAAGAAATCAGAGCAGTTTGAAAAGGAAGAATTCAAATGTAGGAGTGAGAAATATCTCTTTGGTTTCCATAATTCTTCAGTTTTGACTTCTCCTAAAAAACATCCATAGAGATTAGGCTTTTTTTAGGTTTTTCAAGAAAAGCTAGAATAACAGGAGAACAAAGCTGCAAGGAGTTGCCGTTGACACTTCAGGTTTTACTTCAGGAATTGGGAAAAGTGCAAAGAAATCTTAGCTGTTTCTGCTATTCCAGAAAGCTCACAGTGAGACACCTTCTGTGGCCTTAACCATGTTTAAGACAGGAAACTCTGCTCTGTAAATCCTTAGATCCCTCTTGAGCAAGGAGGTTGGACCAGATGACCCACTGTGGTCCCTTCCAACCTGATCCACTCCGTGATTCTGTTAAACTAATGCAATCAGCATTTTCTATGTGACAGCTTCTTTCAAAGAATTTGTACAGAGCTCAGTTCTGCAACAGGATATTTGCTGCCCTGTTTTTCTACAGGACATCCTTTTTATCCTTTGGGAAGAGAAAAGGGGTTGGGAAATTGGAAAAGGAAATACCCATATAGAACTGTGCTATGAAATAAGGACTTTCTGAAACATCCCTGTGATCCATCTGTCCTCTACACAGACTAATATTCAGAGAAGAATTAACTAAAGAATACTGTAATAATACTGTGATGTAGCAAGAGAAATATTTATATATTTAAAGAATTTTTTCTGTGTAAACTTAGTACTAGAGGTGTGTTTCTGAACCACTGCCATACCAAAAGCACACAGAACGTGTATATAAAGCAAACAGTTTTTTCTCCCCTTGCTAATATAATTTGCAAATGCATTTAGAATCACTCCATTAGACTGCATATAGTCATTAAAATATGTAGGCAAACATTTGATATGTCAGATTAGGATGTGACTTGAAGAAGAGGTGTATGATGTGAATGTTGTGTATCATTTCTGATGTATATCATGTGTGTGATGTACAACTGTGACTCTGAGAATCCAAAGTATGCTCCTTCTCTTCCCCAAAAGCTATTCAATAGCATTAACATAATGATGGCTCCTTACTCCAGCCTCGTGATGCTTTTGAAAATGATATAGATTTGTGTTCAACAAAGAATTTGACTTTTTATTAACCAACAGCTAATTGGCTGATGGTCCTTTTCATGTTTGTAAAGGTTAGATTCTCTCCATGTGTCTGTTGCAAGCTACCATCTTCCTTTTGTTTTTACTCTTAATCTGCTGATACTTGAGAACTGAATGAAAAAAAAAAACTACAGCAGATGAGCCACAAATGGCAGATTTGAATACCCATTGTCATTGAGCGAGCTATTCACGTGCTAACATTATAGCAAAGCAAGTAAGAAGAATACAAAGAGAATTCATAATGCCCGATTTCCATTAACTAAGTCTTTAAAATTTCTATACATGTCTAAAGCACATCCCTAAACTGTGTGACTCAGCATACCTCCAAACCCTTCAGTATATTACTTCATCCTGACAGCATGTGTTACAAAAGGATGGGGATGGTCACCATGGCTCTGCACATCTTGACAGAAACACAGGTGTCTAAGCTGGATTTAATCTATGGTCCACCAAGGAAAGATCCACCAGTCCAGTAGGATTGCAGGAAAGCATATCCACCTCATGTGTTAGAGACAGACAACAAATTCCCTGAAGTTATTTCTAAGTAACAATAATTATGAAAAAAAAAGAAAAAACAAACA